>JAVQJF010031902.1:0-12800 GCA_036023855.1 Gadopsis marmoratus
TATTTCAGGTTTGTTTTTAAAATCCCGAAACAACGAGTCTGCTGCCTCAACGAAGGCCTCTTTTACCATTTGTCCATCTTGGACTGGCAGACTGGCCCCTCTTTATGTCAGTCAAGTGGTTAAGTGGTAGATGCCACAGGAAGGTGGGACGTATATTTGAAAATTGATGGTAGTAGCTACATTAAAAGTGCCCTATGGGAACCTTCCACAACACGTTCCTGCAAATGTTTCACAATAAAAGCCTTGTTAGGAAATTCAGGGTAAGGGTTTCTTAAGCGCTAGAGGGCTTTTAATTTTAAACTGATACAGGAAGTGTTGAGTAACCGTGTAATGCAGTAATGTTAATAGGGTAAATGACAGTGGATCAAAACTAGGCTTCATATTAAAATATGACCAATTATACTTATCAAACAGAGGGAATTAGAAATAAAGACATGTCTATAATGCTTCAAATAAAGTTAAATCGCATTTGATATCTGAGAGGTTTGATTTTTTTTTAAATATCTAAATATCTACCAATGATAACGGCCATACTTCTACTACTACTTGTTGCACAGTGATGGGGTGTTTTATGGGGATCAACTCAACACAAAAACCACTGACACACTGCCAGTATAATACCTTCCTCCCATCTGGAAAGTAACCAACCATTAGGTCAGTCTTTACTCTGTGGTGCCTTGAGAAAAGTCATAAACCCGTGGTCTTATATTTGAAAAATCTTAACCTGTTAAACATAAAAAGTACAACTCAAAAATACAAGGTCATGAAACATTTTGGAGGATTCCATGTGACAGCAGGGCTGTAGTGACCGTTTCAGACGCCAATCTCCCTCTCCCTCTCCCTGTACATGTACGTCTGTGTGTGTATCTCTCCTTCATGCTAAGCATGCTTTGTTATAGATGGATGAAAAGCCATCTGTCATCTGCATAAAGCTGGATCTTTTCTGCTGCTCCTCAGATCTCTTTAATGCTATGTAGGATTTGGAGAATTCTCACTTGCTGTGTGTCTTTGTCTCTATTGGAGCCACAGAGCTCTTATGTAATGCCTGAGGTATTACGTAAGTGTTGGGAGTGGCAGCGGCCTGGGTTGGGGTTTATGGGTTTGCCTGTTATTTCTCTGCCCCTGGAGTGACGTGCCATCCATTTCTTTTTTTGTTCAATCCACATTGATCTGACACAGCTCGGGGATTTCACAACTGACCGTTTGTGTTTATGTGTGTGTGTGTGCGTGTGTGTGGCCTCATATTTGTCAGAAATAACCACAACTGCAGTTTAATACTATAAAGAGTATGGTCTAGACCTGCTCTATATTAAAAGTGCCCTGAGATAACTTCTGTTATGATTTGACGCTGTATGAATAAAACTGAAAATTGAAAACTGAAATTGATTCATTACACGTTATTTTCAGTATGTATTTTTCTAAACATTTAATACCTGAGCCATGTGTTCTGCAAGCTTTTTCTCAGCACCATCTTCAGAGTGAATAAATGCAGATTGAAAAGGCTAAAAGAAGCATAAGGATTCTACTGGATTGGAAGGATTGCTTTGCCAAAATTACGGGGGAAAAAACATGTTTAAATTGAATTGAAAGCTGATCAAAACAGAAAACAATATTCATTTAATTCCAGCTCCCCTGAACTGGTCAACACAACTGGTATTTGGATACACATGTGCAATCTCACTTATGGAGCCAAAAAAGAGAAACAACCCCGAGTTGCCCCCAGCATGGCAAACGCCATCGGTGTGTGAATGTGGTGTGAATGTGTGTTTGTCTGCCCTGTGATTGACAGTTCAGGGTGTCCCCCCCACGCGACCCTTCAGGATAAGCGTTATGAAAAATTTATGGATGAATGACCTTAGGCAGTGGTGAGAATAGAGGGGGAGACAAGTATGGATGAAAAAGAGACAGAAAATCAGAAGAGGATGCGTGAAAGGTGACAGCCAAAGGAAGAAATGGGATGCAGCTAACTGCACTTAACCCAACAGAACCAGCTAACTTGGATTATACATTTCCAGAAACAGCTTTAATGCATCAGCTACTGTAAATCATACCGATTTTTTTCTTTGTTTAAATCCGGAGGTTATGCAACCCTTATGTCTCACTCACTGTTTGACATCCATTTTTTCACAGAAGATTTAACAAGATTAGTGCAGAGGGGGACATTAGTGCAGTACTGGTACAGCCACCAGCCTCCATATGGTTTTGTTTGATTCTACATCATATTGGATGCTCTTATATATTTTGATTCCTTTTGAAGAATTTTGACATGTATTTTTTCAGCATTTAGCAGAGGCTTTTGTCCTGACTGGCAGAGGGCAAATGTAACATACTGTAAATCATACATGCATACATGCAGTAGAATTAGGGTACCAACACCTTAACAATACTTGTTAAATAACTTACTAAACATAGTATTTACAGGGTTTTGTAGATAAACCTAATAAAGGAAGCCAGAGTACTGTCTGTTTTTCGTATCAGTTTGATAGTTTGATAGCATTTTCCTGATAATTTGATAGTATTGTCTGTCTACGATCAAAGTACAGTTAAAATTCAATTCAGTTTTATAGCACCATATCATAACAAAGTTACCTCATGGCACTCTTTTATACAGAGCAGGTCTAGACTGACTCCTTATTTACAGAGACCCAACAATTCCCACCATGAGCAGCACTAGGCGACAGTGGCAAAGAAAAACTCCCTTTTAACAGGAAGAAACCTTGAGCAGAACCAGGCTCCAGCAGGAGGAAAGAGAACAAACACACAGCAGCACAGTTACAGTTCCATATACAAAACTGAAACTACCATTTAATTTTCCAATTTTAGTCTCAACAGCAGTATTGTAGGACAACCTTGCACTTGATGTAGGACAAAACTCATAATGTTCTGCTTTTTAAACTGACTATTCACAGTAAGTGGTATCAGTAGACAGCTAAGAAGTTATATTGGATTGATTGATTGAATTTATCTTTTTTGTGAATGAGAATAAGAGGTAAAGAGGTCTATTTTATTCATTCCAAGCTCTAACCTTCCCGTTCTGGTTACGCTAGAACTCTCCCTTTTTTTCAGAATTTTCTCAAATGGCAGTGCCACATCATGTCAGTCTTCATCTTGTCTCTTCTTTTCGTTTCCCTTATTGCCACTCTCTTCTCTCTCTCTCTCTCTTTCTCTCCCTTTCCTCCCGTGCTGCTGTCAGTTCCTATGAGCACACAGGCCTGTGTTGTGTTTGGGCCATGCAGGGCAGGCTGAAGCTGAAGCCGCCTGACTCACAAGCTCTCAGCTGCTGGGAGACAGAATGTCACTGCACATTGGGTTGCCTTCACGTTACACAAGCACATCCACAGACACATGCAGCAAACAAACATACAGTAGGGATGTACACGCGCACATACTCACAGCACACAGATAGTACACATGTACACACACAGACCAAGCCAAGCAAATCCCAAATACACACACACGGTCAGTCACACTGGGCTGAGGCTATTTTTAGCATGGCTACTCATATGCAGAATTATATGCAAAAGGAAATGCACATGATAGGTGTGAATGAATATGTGGCATATTATGGCATGTTGTGATGGCCTGCTGCTGTCAGACAGTGATGGATTCATGGTGTCACTTCTGTCAGGTTGAGGATGGAGGGATAGTGTGGTGTCAAAGGGATATCTCACTCGGGGGTTCCTTCACACTGAGCATGCGTGAATCACTGGATTCAAACTCTTTCACGCTTCGTCCTTTGGTCCAGGCTTTAATTTTAGCTGCAGCAGTTCCATGCAACTTGAAATAATTCCATTGCATGCCTAAAAATGCAGGTTTGGCGACCCCTTCCAACAGTGCTGAGATTGTGAGTCATTGGCAGTAAAAACATCAGTATCTGTTCTGGTTTGGATTCCAATAATTTTATAGTTCATCATGTTGAGAACTCATCATGTTGAGAATGACAAGCGAGGGCAAAAGTAAAGGTTAATTGTGTCACAGTCTGTCTCCCAGCCCCTCCTCTGCAGCCACAGTTCTGTTTTCCCAGACTCTTCTGTGCTATTTGCCACTAGTCCATGGGCCTTTTTCAAACCACCCCCTACACCCTCTCCCTACCCACCTCCACCCTGTTTGGGGGTTCACGTGGAGGGTCCGCCACATTAAGTGCCATCCCCAACCCTGAAGTGGGAAGTGGAAGTGAGACAGTGAGTCTACTTCGGTGCTGACTTATTGACCATGTGCAATGCCGTATTGTGCTCCTCACTGAAGATGCGCCATATAATACAAGTTCTGTGCGACTACGTAGAAACATAAACTGCTCAATCTCAAACTAAAATAGACATTTAATCCAGATGTTAACAACTTACTTATTTAGGATCAAATATGCCCTTCTCTTGTCTGTAGAAAATTGTAGATTTAAAGGGACTGTTGCAACAAACAAGCAGCTCATAATTATCAGAGTGAATAGATCATGCAGTAGCCGCTTCCAAAAGATGCTGATAGCAAATCATTGTTATGAAAGGTTACGGCAGTACCTGTTTCCCCCGCAGAGAGGGAAGATCATCCCAAAGCTTACCACTATGTATTTATAAGCTACATCTTAATGAAGGGTGCTTCATTTAGCTGTGAGTGTGACTACAAATGGAGGTACACACCATGGCGACGTGGAGAGGATCTGGTTCGAGAAAGACCCCACCAGATGCCCTCAGACTTTCTCCTGTAATTCCAGATCCTGCTGCTCCCATTTGCCCTGCATTCACCTCATTCTCTTATCTTCCTCCCAACTGGTACATTTCCTTTGTTTTGTTGTCAGTTCATCCTGGTTGCCATGCGTCCAGTTGCTATGTTGCTGACTTGCCTTATGTATGTTTCCTCGAGCTTCTGTCACACGAACCTGGACCTGCCTGTTACCTGTTGCCTGTACCTGCATGTAAGCACAATAAGTGGAAATACATAATTGAACTGCACCAGTCTGCCTGTTTGTCTGCACTTGAGTCCTTTCCCTCCAGGACAGAACAACAGGTCCTAATAGCACACCCAAATCACAGCGTAAATCCCAATTTCTGTAATTGCATCAATGTTCACATCCCTTGCATCGTTTCCTTGCATCTTCATCCCTCCGACTGAACATTTGAGGAGAGGTGCAGGAAAAAAGTGCGAGGAGAGAGGAAATCAGGAAGCCCTGACAAGAAATGAGACATCCTTTCCTTTTGTCCTCAATCTGAAGGGACGTCTGGTTCTGATGAAGTCCATTTGCTTGAATATGTTTTGACAACCATCTGCACATTTATTAAAAGCCTGCATTCTGATTGCGCTATTATTCCAATTATTAGTGGAATATTAGGGCCCATGTAAATGCAGCTAGTCAGACAGATGAAAAATATTGGGTCTGTCCATTACTTGACATATTGTTGTGCTAGTTATTTGGAATAACCAAACGTAGAATGTAATGGATGACTTTTTCCCTCAACATCAAGTGTGTGTTTTTTCTCTGCAGCAATCCATGAGTTCCCCAGGGATTACTTTACCTACCAGGAGCGCGTTGAAGGAGCAGTGGGCCTACATGTCCTCTGTGTGAGTGTTACCTGCAGCACTGCACACCCTCAGTAAAGGGTGCCCGTGTCACTGCATATCCAAAGTAGCTCCTTCTTTCTTCATCTGTATCACATTCTGTGGACTTATGCTCTGTGTTTCGTGTTTTAGTCATGTTTCTTGAACTGCCTGTGTTTCCTTCCTTTGTGTGGTCCCCACCTTATTTGGTCATGTTTTATGCCCTTGTTAGTTTTCCCTCCTGTGTTGATTCATTTAACCTGGTGTCTTGTGTTCACCTGTGCCTCATCCCCTCGTTAGTGTTGTGTCTATAAGTGTCATGTTTTTTCCTGGTCTCTTGTCGGTTCGTTGGTTCTGGTTATCTGTGCTGATGTTCATGTTTGCACTTCTCTGTTGTTTGCACCTTCATGCACACTTTGTGAATTTAACTTGTTTGGACTTTTTGCCCCCATGGACTTTCCCCGTGTTCTTTTGTTTCTAGCCTTTGGAGTTTCATGCCACCAGCATTGTCTGCCTGAAAGTGTCTTTATGTTTCAATTAACCTGTCATTATCTCCACATAACCTGCTCCATCTGCGTTTGGGTCCTTCCGCTACCTGTCTGCAATCCGAGAGGGTAACAGAATGAACTGACTATACAGGGACCCAGCAGACAGCTGTCTTTCCCGCCTGCCATTCAGTTGGGAGGATTTCGGGCTGTCCAAGGAGGTTTTCTCTGAGGACCCTCATTTTTTGATGTCCCTGAGCATTCTGTAGGGACGGGGCCGGGAAAAAGCTTATGCGGTGGCTAATGGCAGGTGGAGCGGGGGTTGCGGAGACCCACCCCAGCCTGCTAGCCACGTGCCTGTGTGTTATTGGTTCGCTGGCAATCATCATCCAACTCCGCAGGTGGAACCCCAGATGTCCCCCTTTTTCAAGTCCCTTGGGATCACCATACTCCACCCTGCTGACCACCCAGATACCCAGCAATTACCATTCAAGGGTACTCGCTTGGCTATATTTCAGGCAACCCGTGGAGGCTGTAGGCGATGTCGTGGTCATGGCTCCTGACATCGTGGGCCTGTGCTATGGACTCTTGTCGGTGGTCCAGCCAACTCCTGCTCCTTATTCCTTGTTGGGGGTTCGGCCATGACCTGACTCTTCAATGGCGGCCTGGCCAACTCCGTTTCGGCACAGGGTGCCTGTCAAAGGTTACTTTGTCCTGGATATCGCCAACAGCAAGGCCAGACAGCAACGGCCGGACTCTCGCTTCGGTGGGGCCCGCCCTCCTGGGCAAGATGGAGCACTTTACTGCCTCCATGTACCATAGTGATGTGGGACTTTGAGGTTCTGACTTGGCTTTGAGATAGAAAAAGTTCTGTTCCACCTCCTTCACTAAAACATGCTTGACATTTTCACAATGGAATGCCACTGAGCTTTTCAGTTTGTTAATTGCTTCAACTTGTAAAGTGTACATTGTACCAATGTAAAGTAGCTACATAAGCTACTGTACTGCTGAGGCCAGATCTTCATGTCATCCTATGAATAATGTGGATACACTGCTGGGACGTGGGAGGCACATTTTTTAACTTTGGAAAGAGCTACACTAGATGTTTCCCTTTGCTTTCAGTCTTTATGCTAAGCTAATTGCCCCCTTGGCTCCAGCTCCAGTAACAGAAAGTAGACATATTTCCTAAAATATTAGACAACAAAAAGTTATTAAAAAAAAAAGTTATTTGACAGAACAGAATAGAAAAACTTCATAATGTATGGATGTATCATAGTACCTACTTAGTTGATGTCAGAGCTCAGTTTTAGTTTTAGCTAACATCAGGTGAATGATAGTAGAACCCGTGACTCCACTGTAAAAGGAGAAAATGGAGAGTCGTGTATTGCTCCTCATCTGTGTGTGTGCTTGGCCCCTGCAGGCAGTCTATATGTTCTATGCTCTGGCCTTGGTGTGTGATGACTACTTTGTCCCCTCACTAGAGAAGCTTTGTGAGGTAAGGAAACACTGCAGGTCATTACTGCGCTTCTACTGAGCTTACATCACCACACAACAAGTTTCTAAGTGATGCGTTGTGATGTATTTCTGTTAAAAATTGTGTTTTCTTTCTTTCTTTTATCTTCTCTGAACCAGCGTCTTCATCTGAGTGAGGATGTTGCAGGAGCGACTTTTATGGCAGCAGGCAGTTCAGCTCCTGAACTATTCACCTCTGTCATTGGTGAGAAACATAGACTCAGACACACACTCACACCCACATTTGCATACATATATTCACACGTATTTTGATGGAAATTTATTATATTGTGATAAGTTACTTGCAAACTTTAGCTAAATTTATAAAAATGAGACCATGCAAAAATCTACAGTTGCTTAAAATACTCCAGAGAAATCAAACACTGAGTCATATCTTACATGGCAATAAGAAAAAGTGGAAACTAAACCCTACTTAGATGAGAAGATCCAACTGAAGGACAGGTGTAGGTATTTCTTTAACCTCTTTCTATTATACTGTAAAAATAATAACAAGAAGGTTGATTAACATTATATATCATGTATCACAATAACTTATTTATAGCAGCTTAGTTTCAAGACTCATATTTCATACTTAACATGAATAAAGCTGTGTCATCAGAAGTTAATAAATGGTCATATGTTTTTCTGAAGAAAAATACATCTTCCTTATATTTTATATTTAAAATTGGAAAACCTAAGATCTTAAGCAGCCCCTGGAGTAGAACTAAAGCCCCTGTTCACTCAAAAACATGTTTGTCTTCTTGTTCCTGCTGTTGAATGTTTGAGCTTCACTGTACAGAATGATGTATGTGCAGAGTTTGACACTAGAAGGATGTTTTCATATTCATCTGCTGAAAGTGGAAAGTTTCTATGTTGCTCATTGAAAATCTGATTTTCAGGGACGGGCCTACGAGGATGATATGTGACATCACAGATAGTTTGAAAGCAGCCAATTCTGGTCATCGCTGTCTGTGTGTATGCTTTACAGGAGTTTTCATCACTAAAGGTGACGTTGGGGTTGGCACCATTGTGGGCTCAGCTGTCTTCAACATCCTCTGCATAATTGGAGTGTGTGGAATATTCGCTGTACAGGTACAAGACAAAACACACACACACCTATCATTCATTCATTCATTCATTATCCATACCGCTTACCCCGAAGGGTCGCGGGGGGGGATTGGAGCCAATCCCAGAACATTGGGCGAGAGGTGGGGGAACACCCTGGACTGGTCGCCAGTCAATCACAGGCATTTAGGGGACGCACATTCACACCACATTCATACACTGACGGGGACACACCTATCAGTGCTATTTTATTGTCTTTCTGTCTCTCTCGCTAACAGTTTTTCCATCCAGCATTCAAACAAGCCTTTAGTAATCATTGTTGTATGCATCCAGCAATTAAACTGTGATGGCCACCTTATACATGTGTACATAAAACATACAAGGACAGACACTGAGCAGGACTGAAAATGTTTTGTTGATAGTTGATTCATAACAGTCCACATTACAAACCTTGGATGGAAATCTCTCTCTCTCTCTCTCTCTCTCCATAACTGCATATATTCTGCAGCAAAAGTGTGCAAGAAAATGATATCTGCCCGGTTCACTACTGTAATCCTGCGAGGAAAGCAGAAACATACTTGGAAGAATTTTTCTTTTTCAAATCAAATCAAATCAAATTTTATTTATATAGCGCTATATCATAACAAAGTTATCTTATAGCACTTGTTAATATAGAGCAAGTCCAAGCAAACTCTATATCTACAGACCCAACAATTCCACCATGAGCAAGCACTATGCGACAGTGGCAAGGAAAAACTGCCCTTTAACAGGCAGAAACCTCAGGCAGAACCAGGCTCTTGGTGGGCGGTCATCTGCCTCGACCGGTTGGGTAGAGAGAGAAAAAAGAAAATATAGGGGGGCGGGGGGTAGGATAAGAGCAGGATGAAAGAGAACACACAGCAATCAAAGTACAACTCCACATACAGAAAATGCAATTTATTAGTTGTAATATTCATTTTATTCTACTGCCTGTTTTATAATGTCTGAAAGTTTACAATCATGGAATGAGAAGATGTTAAACTCTTAAATCTCACATTAAATCTCTCTGTATGTAACTTGTTGCTGCCGAAAATTTTACGTTAATGGCATACAGCATTCAGTTGAGACTTGTGCATTGTTGGAAGTGCTACAGAAGGGTTGCTAGGTTTTGATCTCACCAGATTGTCACTTAAAAATCACGAGACCAACATGTAAAACTGCTATCACCTTTGCATAACACGGTGCATGCCTGAAAGGTGCTTTACTGTGACAAAGACAATGTAAGCTGCTGCTCACTGCTTCAAGTGAAATAACACAACAGCATTTAGTTTATTTACCTTATTTTCAACTACAGCAAAATATCATTGCACAGTGGGCAAAAGAGTACAAGTGCCAATTTCGGCTCTTCTAAAAGGAAGCATAGGTTCAGCCAATTGATATTCAGTTCTCCAAAAGCACTGAAAAAGTAGTTCAACAAAGACATTCACTCCTCTGTTGCCAGTTTATTAGGTACACCAAACTAAAACTAATGTAGTCTAACAACAGTCCAGCTATAAATTCTACATTCATGAATGTTCAGCTTTTTGCTGAACCTGTTGTAGAGGGGTGTTCATTCCAGTATATGGTTATTTTGGAGGCTGCAATTTGTGGTGTTACTGAATTGTATTGCTTTATATGGAGAGGTGTTTCTATTAATTATATCAATGAGTAACAGAAACAGCATGTTGTATAAAGCAATATAGTTAAGCAGCATCTGCATCCACCAAAATGATTAGACATCCCTTGCTGTTTTCCACCTATGATGCAGATTAACAACACTGATACTGAGTTTAGCTCCATTCACCAGTGAAAACTACACTTTGCATACTACTGAGTTTTCTTCATTTTTAACAGGATAAGATGCTGCAGATTGTGTGAATCTAGCAATGGCAATCTTCCATTCCGTTTCAATCATTCATGTCAAATTACTCCCTATGCCTCTCCACTGACAGCGCCCCTGTCATTTGCTGAGCTCAAAAGGGAGCTGATGGGCATGCCACTGCTTTATTCAATTCAATTTTATTTATATAGTACCATATCATAAAGTTATCTCAGGGCACTCTTTCATATAGAGCAGGTCTGGACTGACTCTTTATTGACAGAGACCCAACAATTCCCACCATGAGCAGCACTAGGAGACAGCGGCAAGGAAAAACTCCCTTTTAACAGGCAGAAACATCAAGCAGAACCAAAACCAGGCTCTGGTGGGTGGCATCTGCCTTGACCAGATTGGTTGAAAGTTCATAGGGCATGCATGCTACCACCTGATTGGGTGGTGAGTGCAAGGATCTGTCTCGTTAGCCAATGCGGAGCATCTATTCACCTTATTGCGCTCTGCCCATTTTTAATACTAACTCTCCCACTTTTGTCATCCAACGTCTACTAAACTGACAAGTCACATCCAAGTCACGTCCAGTAGCTAGTTAGAAGATTTTAATATCGTTGATGGCTTGCTATAATCAAAACTGACAAATACCACTACATCAAATGTTTCAAAATGGGCGCACACAGGAAATATAAGATCAGATAGCCTCATATTTTCCCCATCTGTTATCAGTGTTAATGTGGGTAGACAATATGAAGAAGTGGCCAGAGGTAATCTACGGGGACATATTAAATTACTTAAAAAAATTTAAATATCACCTTTAAAATGTGGATAAGGGAAAGACTCACCCTAGAATTAATATAATATTACTGCTACAAAAGTCATGTGGAGGCCATTTTTGGTAAATTAAAAGACAGGAGTGCAAATGTCACTACAAACTACACACAGAAAGAGTAAAATCTCAAATGTGAGCCAGTAATGACATATTATTTATTATTTTATTTATAGGTGTACATAATGTGAAACTGTAATGATGCCAAACTATCAAAATGTTCAGAGAGATGCAATGGATTCTAAAAAGATAAACTCCAAATAAATTTTACAACAAGAATGTGATCCGCAACATTTCTCCCATCTGCTTCCTAGTGTCAACAAATCATAGCATTATGAAACTAGATAGGGAACTGTGGCGTGCTGACATGGTGGACGTGCTGTGGTAAGTGTATTGTCTCATTTCCGGTTGCCAGTGCTTCTGTTACTGGTAGCTTATTTTGCTGCTCTAGCTAAACCCAGTTCATTTCGTTACATTCTTCACTACAGCAGCGAATTACCTGCTATACACTTAAACATACACTAGTTCTGCTCAAGCGTTCATAGGTCTCTCCCATTACCAACTTTTCGCTAACCCCACAGCTGTTTACACTCCATTCAGTTGCTTGCTATTGTACTTTAGCTTAGCAGTTATTGATGGCTTCTCTCTCCCTCTCCTGCTTGGTGTGTCAATTGTTAAGCTATTCCTCTGCCTCCTTTAGCAACAGTGGTACATGTAATAAATGTAATTTATTCACCATGTTGGAGGCGAGGATTAGTGAGTTAGAATCGCAGCTCCGCACCATGGAAAATCAGTCAACTGTAGTTAACCAGCCCCAAGTAACTGGTGCAAGCAAACCAGGCCGAGGAGGTGGAGTTGCAGCCATCTTTGACTCAAGCCTAAGAATAAACCCTAAACTAAATTATAACTCATTCGAAGCCATGTTCATAGTCTTTCACACCCAAATTGGAAAATATTAAGGCCAGTTCTATTTGTTATAGTGTACCGTGCTCCTGGACCGTATTCTGAATTTGTATCTGAATTCTAAGAGTTCTTATCAGGTTTAGTCCTTAAAACAGATAAAGTCATTATTGTAGTTGATTTTAATATTCATGTGGACATTGATATTGACAGCCTTAGTGCTGCTTTTGTCTCACTGTTAGATTTAATTGGCTTCTGTCAGAGTGTACACGAACCCACTCACTGTTTTAACAACACCCTTGACCTTGTTCTTGTCTACAGTGTTGATATTGAACATCTAATAGTCTTTCCACAGAATCTTTTTTTATCTGAGCATTATTTAATAACTTTTGAATTACTATTACTGGCTATACACCATTATGCAAACATTCCTACACTAGGTGTCTATCTGAAAGTGCTGTAGCTAAATTTAAGGAAGCGATTCCATCGGCATTTACTTCAGTGCCATATCTCAATTTAACAGAGATGCTAACTTTAGTCCTTCCAAAATTCATCATCTTGTTGCTAGTGCTGCAGGCTCACTGCAAATGACACTTGACTCTATTGCCCCTTTAAAAAAGAAAATAATAAAACAAAA
>JAVQJF010031907.1:0-25468 GCA_036023855.1 Gadopsis marmoratus
TGATGAAGCTCCCAGGTGTTTGTGTCCTGTGGGCTTTGCTGTCGGTGTAGTTAGTGTGAGTTGGGAACCTGTGGAGGCGGCTGGTCGATAGCAGACACCACCTCAGCCGGACTCTTCTCATGCAGCTGAACAGAGTCGATGTTCTGGGTTGTTACGTACTTTAACATCAGAGAAGTTTCACTTTGTCTTTCACTCTGAGACCAGCTGAATATCAGGAAATAAATTGCTTTTAATCTGTAAAATCTGAAAATATAATTCCTAACATGGAGCCATGACGGGGACACGTGCTAAAAAGGTTTGATTGATTGATTGAAATGATTTGATGACTAAAAACACACAGTAACTCAGCTCAGCAGTAGTTACCATCACAATACGGCACCGTGGACCAAATACAACATGAAACCAGAACAGCAGTCAGGACAATACAAACCTACATGTTCCTGACTCTCTTCAACATATAAAGCACTGAAAATCACCTTTTCTTTCACTTTGAACATGCTCTGGGACGTGATCAGTTGCAGGCTTGAAGACAGATCATCAGCACAGCAGCAGAATAAAGAAATGAACACACGGAGCTCTTAAAACAGACGTGGGAACAGATACGATCTCGTTTCTACTCGTGTCTGCTGAGAGGCTCTGTGATCGCTGCACTGTCAGAAAAACAAAAAGCTTTTGCAGAAACAAAGCTTGTCGCTGAGCTGGAACATCAAGGTACGACACCATCCAGGCTCCTTAACCAGAGCGCTGCCTGAAACGAAGGCAGCGCTGGTGCTTCAAGTTAGTATTAAGCTGAAAGAAACTACTGTAATGGGACAGAATCTGGCCTCATGCCAGCATTAGCTGATTAGCAGTAAACACAAAGTGCAGCTGAGGCTGATGGGAACGTCACATCAACACCTTTACCAGCTTTCTGTCTTGCGCCCTGAAGATGGACACGCTTTTACAATTCATCCTGAGAGGAACACAAACGTCTGTATCTGCGTACAATAAAACGAGAGAAAATGTAAAAATAGTATTTATTTTTAACGCAACGCTGTTCAGATCTTTTACCACAGGATTAATACGTCACTTGGAGCAAGAAGCTGAAGGTTACATTCATGCTTTACTGTTACACTCAGACAGCTTCACTGTTTATTGCCGATTTGTCCTCAAACTCAACAAAACTCAAAATCAAACGGCCACTGAGGCACCTGAGGAAAGGACGTCCAGGCGAGTTCACACCACGTCACGTCAGCACCGTGGACACGCTCAGTGTCAGAAACATCTCATGTAGAATTTATTTGAAGCTGTAAAGGTCGATGTTGCAGCTCTTTGCCTTCTCCAGGGTGAAGCTGAGAAGTCCGAGGTCGTCCTGAAGGAGGAAGCATACCGAAACATCCATCTTTAGAAGTGAAATCAGAGTTGTGATGGTGCAGCTTCGCCCTCCTTCCTGCAGCATCTGTTCCATTGACACCAGACTGCTGCATCCTCAGTGATGCCAGTTTGGCAGTAAGACCTGGTTTTGTTGTTGCTGGCACCACCGATTGTTTGGAGACTCTCAGGATCAATAAAACTGTCTTGGTGCTCCACTGATGTCCTGAAATAGGTACAACTGTCCTGGTTATCGTGAGCTACGCAACATGCTCCCATTTCCTGCAAAACCCTTGTCAACGACCAGCGAGTGTTCCCTTTCATCCTTTCCTTGTGATCGGGAGGTCACCCAGATATTGCTGCACCCCAGGGGAGTCCCCCACACAACTTGCTCCACGGGCCTTTGAAACAGCAGACATCAAGGCTTTCCCGAACAAAAAAGGCGAATCTTCAGAGTGCCCGCCGCCATCGTGACGACACACTGACCTTTCACGTGTGCACCTGCTGGTGGTTCTGGGCCAAACAGGCAGGACGCCGACTGATTATCACCAGTTATTCCCAGTCAACAGTTTCACGAACGTGCAGCTACAGCAACGCTCCTGATGAGCTGGGAGATGTTAACGCTCAGTTCTCGTCCCATTTATTTATCACCCGTCAACAAATTGTACGAAAAATGTGCTCGTCCGTCGCCACCTGTTCGACTGCCCCTTCCATGTGAAGTGATTTCCTAAAAACAGGTGGGCGAGCTCCAGAACCAACAACCAGCAGCATCTAAACTGGACGTAAGATACTTATTTTTAAAAATTATAACATTCAAGTGAAGCACAAGATTTTGGTAGTAAATTTGACCAAAATGTAAAGAAGTGAGACTTCAGTTGAATATTTCCTTAGCAAATGTCTTAATTTAAGAAAAAGAAAAATCGGTGACAGGAAGTAGCCACATTTTTACACATGAGCAGAACAATTCCGGCTTCCGGTACAGACGGTGACAATATCTGATTGGCTCAATGGAAATGAGGTCTCCGTCTACGTGGACGGAAAGTTAACGGTATTTTGACAAATGGATGCAAAGGTATAATAATGATAATAACTTTATTTATAGAAAGTTTACAGAGTGCTGTGACAGAGACAACAGGAATCTCAGACAGCAACAACACAAAGCAGTAAATGATAAATAAAATGAAGCAAAACAAAAGCAAAGATAAATAAATACAAATAAAAACCATTAAAACCAATATAGGCCATAAAAAGACGATATAAAGACGAAATCACATGACAGCAAGTGTATAAAAATGGGTTTTAAAAAGTGATTTAAAAGAAGCCACTGACTCTGGGAGCCTCATCTCCTCCGGCAGGTCGGTCCAGTCGAGGGGTCCTGATGGAAACGGGCCGACGTGTTGATCGGAGTCACGGCAGGTGACCGGGCTGAAGGCGGCTCTGACTCGGCTTACCTCGATTTCGTTCTGCAAACACAATGTCAAAGATAACGTTCGTGGTTTTTCGGTGTGATGAGACTCCCTGCGTTCTGCCGCGGCGTGTTCTGGTTCAGGGTGATCTGTGAGCCCGCATGCCGGGAGCCCAGGTCCGGGACTGTACTTCGGCCCCCGTGCCATTGCAGCCATGGAGACAATCCCACCTCGTGATGTTCAAAGCTCCTCGCCTTGTGTTGCTCCTTTTATTCTTCTTCTGCGAGACGTATTGATGCTGCAGTCCCAGCGGTTTGGTGGGAAACGAGCAGCGGCTGATTCCTCTGATTATTTCCTCCCTCTGACTGAATCACTGAAATCAGCTGCTCTGGTTCGGAATAAGAAATTGCAAACTCGAACCACGCAGAGACGCCACGCCGTCCTCTAAGATGCATCATGTTTGTTTCCTCATCGTTTCATCCTCCTCATTACTTTTTTTATATGAAATAAATGACACATTTTTCAGTCTCACCCACGTCCCGTGTTGACAGGTCTGACGATATTCTCAGAGAGCGTCCAACACAACAGCACAACAGATCTCCATCAAACAAACAAAAGACGTCTGTCAGTCCTCATCAACGCGTCCATTGTGTTCTCTCCGGAACTAAACGGCGCACATTAATCTTTAAAGATTGTGATGGCGGAACTTGTTTAGAGACACAATCTGTGCTTTAATGGACGTCACAACATCTGGGCTTTAATTATTCACCCAAACGGCTCCAGGTAGCAGCTCCGGAGGCCGGAGGCACGTCTTTCTGATACACGACTGGAAATTAATTGTACAATATGTTCAGCAGGGCCCTGCTTCTTCAACTCAGTCAGAAAGACTATGGGCAGAATGCTGGCTGAGGTTGGACGGGAGGCTCATCGTAATTCATCAGTCTCTTTGGTAGCACATCATTGTCTGGATGGGGAGTCAGATGATGAGCCTCTTGTTATAAATGAGATAATTGGGATCAGTGCAATAACTAAACAAAGGCACACACACACACACAATTAAGGACAAAAATCTGTCAGAATATTCTGTCAACACAATAAAGATGAGAAAACCAAAAAACAACGTGCTGCTCGGGAACCAAACTGACGCCTCTTCGGCCCGAAGGGTCGGGTCACTTGTTCTGTTCCCTTCTCCTGGTTCCGTGTTCCGATATCAAATCGAGACGCCGTGTGACCACCGGCTTCACTTACGTCCACGTTGGTTCTGAGATGCCACACGGTGCCTTTGTCATTTGTGGTGGGCATAGTAGAACTCCAGTACCCATGAGCCTCGGCAGCCGTTTCTGTAAAGAAGGAGGCAGCTGGAGGTACGAGCAAATTCCAAATGTTGTCGTCGTGGCGGTCGGGAACTCTGTCACTGCTCACGCGACACCTGCAGCAAGCAGACTGAACCTGTGAAACTCTGACATCCACTCTGATAACTGCAGAAGCCTCACGTCGCCTCAACAATGCTTTGATGCTCCGTCACTTCATTACACCTGTTAATTCCGTCCATTGTTGGGGCAGGTCTTCGGCTCTGAAGCTGTAATTCACTTGATTGAGAAATTAGCTGCAGGTGCCAGGAGGCCTGGTGCTCCTGCTGAGCAGCTTGGACTGTGATTGGATGAAGCGGTACAGACACAGCTGCCCTCGTGCCCCTCTGTCTTCACTGCCAACTCTGCAGTGAAATGAAGTTCTGACACATTAAAACATCACCTCCCGCTGGGCGCAACTGAAGAGCGGAAAGTCTATTCACCTGCCACTGTGACTCGAGGCCGAGCTGGTTATTATGGATGATCTCAGTTCAGAGTGCAGACTGCGGTTCATTAGAAGGATGTCCTGCTCACCTGTGGCTTTGAATTTATGTGGGGGGTCGGTTGATTGTATCGATAATTAATGTTTTGTTAATGTTGAGCACTAATGTGACTATAAGTTCAGCTATAGTAAAATGTTAATAAATGACTTTTTGATAAAGTTTTTCTGTGTGTGTGTGGACAGCTGCTGCTGAGTGGCTGCCTGAATAACTGCAAGCTGTAAAAGCTGAGATGAGTTTCTTGATGATGGCGGTTTGACGTCCTGCAGGTATAATACTGGATATTATTTATTATTTATTATAATATTTGTGGATACTGACGGTATTTCCAGAAGTAAAAAAAATAAAAACATTAAAAAAAAAAGAAATGTACTATTTACTTTCTGTCTGGAGATGAAAAACCAGAGGAAGAAGAAGAAGAAGAAGAAGAAAGCGCTCGTGTTGTCGACAACACAGAGACGATATTCTCCCGCTGACTTATTTCCGTCTTGATAGAAATGACAGCAGCCTGCGCGGTTTAAATGACGCTCACACGAAGATTAAAGTGAGGCTGCAGCATGAGCACCTTTTCAGATGCAGTGTGTGTTCGCTTGTTGTGAAGGTGGAAAGTGTGTGTGTGTGTGTGTGTAAATGCTGGCCTGTGCTGTTTTTGAACTAAGCTGCTGGAGATGGCATTTTAGCATGCACTGCAGAGCGGTTTGCCTGTCTATGCATTTCTTCTTTTTCTTTTTCCAGTTGCTCCCCCTCCTCTTCGCTCGGCTCCTGTCATGCTTAACTGCACTGTATTGTGTGTGTGTGTGTGTGTGTGTGTAGTGGAGGTTGTTGGCCAGATGCTGGTTAGAACCCCACTCCTGTTAAGGCCAGCAGGACAGCAACAAACCACCCAGAGTCGTGCTCCCACAGCATTTCCAAAGATTAATTTTTGCTCTCTTTTCAGACGGAGAAGCCCCCACAGCCGCCCCCTCTGCCCAGTCCGCAGTGGCGACACCAGGGAGCACAAAGGATGGCAGCCCCAAAGGCAAGAGCTCCAGCGCGTCGGCTGGAGGTCTGCTACAGTCAGTGCTGACTCAAAGAGGACAACTTCTCTCCCAGAAAGGGGAGCTCCTCCCCTCCGCTCTGCCCCAGAACCTGGTCCCTCTGCTGGGCAGAGGACTCAGCATCAGCTCTCTCCCTGGAACTCATTCCCTGGAGCATCAAAGCGGGGGATTACTGAAGAGGGTAAAACCCCCAGCATCAGCTGCCGTGTCAGGCCCAGACAGCGATCCAACTGTGCCTCCCCCTCCTACGGACACACACTCCCAGCTGCCTCACACTCACACCGCTGAGCAGGAGGTCACCACCGGGGGCACAATGCTGGACACGGAGACGGGAACACCTTCGTCAGGTACGACGGCTCATCACTCAGTTTGACGTGTGCACACTATTCTTAATTCAAACAACATCTTTCACAGTGGCCTAAATGAGTGAGTGCATGTACTCAGGTGCTGTTCAGTACAGTTCTGAGGTTCACTTGGATCCTTGATGCTCTGATTGCTAGCTGCAGAACTGTCTCTGGTCCAGACTGAAATATGTCGGCTACTATTGGAGGGACGTCCATGAATGTTTCTAGATACATTCGTGGTCCCCAGAGGATAAAACCTAAAGACTTTGGTGATCACGTGACTTTCCCTCCAGCGCCACCATGAGGTTTTGCGTGAAAGATCTTCAACATCTATTTGATGGATTGCCAGAAAGTGTTATTCAGACATTCGTGTTCCCCTCAGGATGACCTGTAATAACGTTGGTGATCCTCTTCTTTTCATCTAGATGAAGTATTTTTATTTTACGAGATGATCATATGTTTTGTTTGTTAAATCTTAATGTGATTTCAGCTGTCGGATAAACATTTCTCTCTGAAATGTAGAATAGAAGTGCCACAAAATTGTACTTAAGTTTAGCTCTTGAATAAATTACAGCTCTGTACTTAAGTAACATTTTGAATGCAGCACTTTTCCATCGTGATCCCACTAATATCTGAATACTTCACGCGCCACTGAGCTTAACAGAAGTCTTTAGAGGAGGCGGAGAATGTGACACGTGTGTCCTCGCTGTGCCTGGTGTCTGCTGTGTAGCCGTTATGATCCCTGTAATTTCCATCATTAATTGTGCAGCAGGGATTCCCAATGAGCTTCCAGTCAGGCTCACGTTCAGGGCTGAGAGCAAAACAATGCAGGCCAGAGCACCAACACCTCCTCTGCTCTCTCCTCAGCTTTGTCGAGCTGCATGGTGAATTTCTCAGACCCGGAGGGATACATAGACTCCTCCGATGACCCCCCTCTGCCGGACGAGACCTTCCTGCACTGCACCTACACAGTGACCGTGTACACCGGATACGGAGTGGAGCTGCAGGTACACATCCGTTAAACCGGCGCAGAGCCACTGTTGTCCTGCTGTCAGGCAGTGCTGTGTTGATGTCTGTTTGTTGTTGACCTGATCCCAGGCTGAACTCTGCCTCCTAGTGGCAGCCGTTGGTTCTGCTCTCTGTCATTCTCCCAAATTGAATTTATTGACATGACCATAGTCACGAACACAGTGGTGGAAGCTACATTCACTGCTGTACTTGAGCACAAATTTGTGGTACTTGTATTTGAATATACTTCTACTCCACTATATTTAAAAGGGAAATCCTGTGCTCTTTTCTTTACTACACGTATTCAACAACTCTAGTTACTTTACAAGTTAAGGTTTTATATTAAAAACTCATACAGCTTATAAGATGCAAGTCATTGTTACAGGTTTCCAACCTGTTTTTGCTTAGCGACCGCTTACAAAAAATCAGTGCGCAGTTTGAACCTACAAGATTAACAAATAAATAATTAAAGAAATTTGAAAAAAAGAGCAAAAGAAAATAACAGATTTGTGTTTCAGAACTTAGTTTTTTTCTTTATTCCTCTATTACTCATCTCACGACCCCCCTGATGACCCTTTGGAGGGGCCCAACCCCTAGATTGGGAACCACTGAACTAAACTATAAAGGAGTTAAAACTAGCTTTTGAATGGGATTTTGAATGCAGGACTTTTACTAGGTCTGAATACTTCCACCACTGCAGTACTCCACAGTATTGCCAAAGCAGTATTTGGATACTGACATTAGTTTAATCAGAATGTCAAGGAATTAAAATACATGTATTCTATGTAACACTTACCATATGTTGTCAAAATGAGTTCTGTCCCCTCTGACATGTGACAGGCGGCAACACATTTTGGACCAAGAGCTGGATTCTTGGTTTTTTTCTGGTCGCACAAGAAGCTTCAACATTGTGATGCAAATAGAAATCCAGTCCTGCGCCTCAAACACGGACTCGCGAGTGTGAATTTGAACAAGAAGGTTACGACAGAATACAAGTTAGAGCTGAATTTGAGCAGTTTGTTCATCCACATTTAACCTTCTTTATTACCGTTTCTCTTTATTGAAAGCATTTGTTTCCATAGTTTACTCACATGGAAGGACATTTTCTCAGGTAGGCCTACTCTAGTACAAGTTTGAGGTACTTGTACTTTACTTGAGTCTTTTTGTTTTATGCTACTTTCCACTTCTACTGCGCCACATCTCAGAGGGAAATATTGTACTTTTTACTGCACTACATTTATTTGACAGCTTTTGTTACTTTAGAAATTAATACTTAATGAGTACTTAAGTACAGTACTGAAAACTAGACGGTAATAATAGTTTTTAGGGTTAGAAGCTCAGCAGAGTTATTGCGTCGGTTCTTTTGTGGTTTTTCAGTTCAGGTTTGTAGACTAACTCCCAGTAAGAGATGCTGTGTGAGTCTTTCTTGGTGTAGTGAGAGGTGATAACAAACAGCCCTGCAATGTATCTTGTGCGTCCTTTTGTACAATATTGCCTTATTTCCCACAAATATCTGAGGGGACAAAAGCCAAATCAACTCACAGACTCATAACATGGAAACATTTTAAAGAGTAATAAAATGCGGGGTACATTTTCCCTGAGTTTCTTCCTGCGTGTCCAGGTGAAGAGTGTGAACCTCTCGGAGGGCGAGCAGCTGTCTATCAGGGGTGCGGATGAACGCGGCGCCCTGCTGGTCCTGGCCAATCAGACGCTGTTGGTTGAAGGTCAGGTGATCCGCAGTCCCACCAACACGCTGTCCGTCTACTACCGCTCCACGCCGGAGGGAAGCATGGGCATCTTCCAGCTGCACTATCAGAGTGCGTGTGCACAAATACATGACTCAAATATAAATATTCATGTACACATAAACGCGCTATACAGATTCAGTTCTTCATTAGGGCTGTAGGGGCTGTTTGTGCTCTGTATACGTGCTAATTGCATAATCAAAAATCTTCTCGACTAATCACTCAGCACTGTGATTGAATCTGTCGTGTGAATTACCTGATTAGATCTCTGATTAATTGGCTCTCGTCTCATTAGCGGGCTGAGAATTTGGGAGTTTGTGTAGTGTGCGTGCGTGTGTGCTTGGCCATGTGTGTCTATAATGGATATGACGAGGACTGGAAGGGAGGTAGCATGAGAGTGGATCATCTTAATTCTTACAATATTTTTATCATGTGATGCCTTTTAGAGTCTTCTTATGTGTTTTGCAAACTGTAGTTGCAGTAGTTATAGTAGTATTAAGTAGTATTTTCTGCAGTAGTAGTATGCCTACCAGTGGCTGTAGTTGTGGCAGTAGTAGTAGAGTAAAAGTGGCAGTTGTGTAGCTATAGAAACATTAGTAACAGAAATCACTGTGTTCTCCGAGTCCTAAGATACAAACTGCACTAATATGCTTTCTCGCTCTGTGTTCAGTCTTCAGGCTGAGCTGTTCGCTGCCGAAGAGGCCTCACTTCGGGGAGGTGTCCGTGCTGGACCTGCTCCCCGGAGGAACCGCCCGCTTTCACTGCCACATGGGTTACCACCTGCAGGGGGAGCCGCTGCTCACCTGCCTCAACGCCTCCCTGCCGGTGTGGAGCGGGAAGGTGCCCAGCTGCAGGGGTGAGTGATGTTGGTTTTTTAATTAAACCCAAATGTTTCACTGAGTTGTTCCTGCCTTTGGTCAGAATAAGATCCTGCAGACCGCTGGATCTCCACGGCACTAGAAGGAATCGGCAGTGTCGTCACAGTTCAAAGTATTAGATGCACAGCAAAGAGAACTGTGAACGAAACCCTCTCACCATGAGTTCCACTCAGTAGCTGCTCTGGAGCACATATACTTGTGTAAACGTTCACGTCTTCTGTGCAGCTCTTTGTGGGGGCACAGTGAAGAACGCTACAGTAGGGAGGGTGCTGTCCCCTTATCCCCACCACGGGCCCAACGCCACCCAGGACCGCTCCTGTTCCTGGTCCCTGGAGGCCCCCAAGGACCAAAGGCTGCACCTCCACCTGGAGAGACTGGCCTTGGGACCCACTGACAGGTAGGAGTTCCAGTCAAGCTTCGTTGGGTTCTCAGATACAGAAACAACGTGCGTCAGAGGCAAATATACAACAAAATATAGAACCCGAGTACGTAGACATCTTTACTTTCATTTCCAGTTATCCAACATTAACATATCATATGTCAACTGTTGAGTTCTGAGTTTTGTGTTTGTAATGTACCGAGTTTGTGTTTTGTTGTGTCTCTTGTGTATTTGTTGCTGACTTCCATCGAGGGGCATTTTAAATCAGCTTTGGCCATAAGTGACGTGTTGTCTGGGCTTATGCTACATACTAATAAACATTGAGTAAAATTATGTTTACCGCTTGTTTCCCCTGCAAACAAGTGGCCAAAATGAAATCATTTAATACGGGTTAAACTCTCAAAAGGTCCATTTGTTATTGAATAAATGCTCTTCCCTTGTTAACTTCTTGTTTAGCTTTCTTACAGCATCTGGCCCTTGTGATACATCACAGCATAGTTGTTTAGAACCGTATCTGTCCATACATTTTCCCCCTTCACATCCCCTCCCACTCGACATCTCCCCGTCCCTGCAGGCTGGTGTTATGGAGCGGGCTGGACGCCGGGTCCGTGGTGCTGTTCGACTCGGGTCGGGGGGGTCAGATACCGTTTGAGGGCGTGATCAGCGAGGGTCCGGCTGTAAGGATCCAGTTCATCACTGATCAGCCCAACCACAACACGGGATTCAACATCCGCTATGAAGGTGCAGAAGCTGCTGTCGGTCATTTCAGTTTGATCGCACTACGTGCATTGTTACATTCCCATAGTTACAGTCTGTTTTGGCTGGTCGTCCAGCAGAATCTGAGCTAAAGCCTTCTGGCGCTGTCGGATTGTGGAGGGATGGAGAGAGATCCCTTCCAACATGGTTATCTTCACCAGGGAAGAGAAACAGGATCCTCTTCGGGAGAGGAAACCAGATTTAATGTGTGATTACAGTGTTTTTGAGACGCTATCGGTCGTCTTGTCATCTGTTGGTGGAAATTACAAACACCAAAAACACATGTTGCTGCTTATTTGAAAAGGCCTGAGCTTTGTGTCCGTCTCATTGTCTCCTCCAGCTTTCGAGCGTGGCCACTGCTACGAGCCGTACCTGCAGAACGGCAACTTCACGACGTCCGACCCGCTGTACGGGGTCGGAGCTGTGATTCAGTTCAGCTGTGACCCGGGCCACGCTCTGGAACAAGGCCCGCCTGTTATCGAGTGCATCAGTGCGAGGGATCCATACTGGAATGACACAGAGCCGCTGTGCAAAGGTAACACCGAGGGCAGGAAGCAGAGACGCTGCTGCGACTCTGCTTGGAATATTGTGTGAAACGTGTGAACTTCGACAGGATAGTTTGCCTCAAAGTGAACGCGCCTGGTGTGCAGGTACCGGAAATGACAATCGCAACATCCTGTGCGGTGGCCACTCGCCTTCTGCTACGTAGCCAAGATGGCGACCTTTGAGGGCGACGCTTTTGAGAGCCGCGATCTCCTTAAAGGGATAGTTCAGCGTTTTGGGAAATAATGCTTATTCGCTTTCTTGCCAAGAGTTAGGTGAGAATATTGATGCCACTCTCACGTCTGTACGGTAAGTATGAAGCTACAGCCAGCAGTCAGTTAGCATAGTTTAGCATAAAGACTGGAAACAGGGGGAAACAGCTAGCCTGGCTCAGTTTGAAGGTAACAGAACCTGCCTAAAGCTTGTTTGTTTAATCCTTACAAGCTGAGCCAGCAGGCTGCTGGAGCTGGCTTCCCGATTACCGTACAGACGTGAGCATGTCACTCCCGGCAACGAAGCAAAAAAAACGTGCAACTCTGTCTTGTTCCTTGCCCCTTGATCAGTCGCCCTCCTCTGTCTCTGCAGCTCAGTGCGGAGGAGACCTGACCGGTCCAGGAGGCGTGATTCTGTCTCCCAACTGGCCCGAGTGGTACGGAGAGGGCGAGGATTGCAGCTGGACGATCCACGTCGGGGAGGACAAACGGGTGCTGCTCGATGTCCAGCTGTGAGAAACCCACCAACACACACAGACTCGTAAACATTACAGCTTCAGCTCTGATCCAAAGTTTGGTTGGATGCGATCATTAAAAATGTGTGTGCGCGTGGAGGCTCAGCGAGGGGTCCTGCACTCTGCCTATTGATATTCCTCTTTTCCTGCTCGTACTGAACCATTCAATTCAAAGCTGGCCAACGTTAGAGAGCACGCTGATCAAACTCCAGACGGCTGATGCTGTTCTTTGACTGAGCCACTGTGGCTTCGTCCCCCACAAACCCCCACGAGTAGCAAGAACGCTGAGCTTGATGCGGAGAAGTTCGATTCTATTTTAGCATCTTTCAAATGATTCTGATGTCGTAGGTTTTCGTTTGACGGTAAATGAGACGGTCGCGGTGGATGTTGTTGATCACCCAGGAGGCGCAGAGACACTGAGCCTGGATTTGAAAGGCTCAGCGGAGCTGCCTCCCTCTGCAGCAGGAGCTCGATGAGCAAACCGTCAAAATGCCTGTTGAATTTAGAAACAACATCTTGGCTATGTTACGGAAAGAGGCGGGTTTTGGAACATGCTGTGACTATTTTCAAGTTCTTGACTGGCAGAAAATGTGGCAGATGTCATTATTAATCCATGAAAAGTGATCTTTGTCAACAACACGAAACATTTCACTCGATGATCAGGATTCGTACAAACTCTTGAAGGTTTGGAAAATGCTTAATTTGAACCGTTATGTTTTCAAGGTTGGGGATATGTTTGATTTCGAAGAATGTTCGGCATAATCTGGTGTTTCATCGACACAGCCACTCGTGTGACAAATGAAATAATCCCGTCGTCATATTTGTTTGTGGTCTTCTGGCAATTTAGATGTGAGAGGCTTTGAGAGCTTGGAACATTTTGGCTTTGGCACCTTGAATGCTTGAATTTGGCGTACTGTCCATCAGGTGACGCACAAGGACCCAAAAAGCATTTCCTGTCAAAAACAATAATCAGAAAAGGAGCTGCTGAATCATTTTATCCTGGAATGACTTTAAATTATCAGAATTTCAGTACAATACTGAGCAGAACTTCAATAGGAATCATTGCTGATTTAACATTTTGGTTTTTGTGCGTATTAAACAAACAAGACACAACGTTTTAATAAGTGACCTTCAGACGGAGTCAGGCTAGCTGTTTACCCCTGCTTCCAGTCTTTATGCTAAGCTAAGCTAACTGGCTGCTAGCTGTAGCCTCATTTTTATCGTACAGACATAAGAGAACATTTATAATGATATCAAACGGTTCATTCATTCATTCCAATAGTGCTGTAAATAATATTGAAATGGAAACTATTGGAGTAATAATAACCTTGAAGAGACTCACAGAGTAAAAAGAAGTTTGAGTGTCACCAGCCGCTTCCTGTATTCTTATTCATTTTACAATAAATTATTTTCTGTGGTATTAAACAGGTTTGACAAGTTTAACTTCACTTCCCTGCAAAGTTCTAATCCAATTACATCCTCCTCAGTCTTTTGGTGGATTTTTCTGCCATTTCACATTTACAGATATTTCAGTTTTCTGAATGTTTAATAAGCCGCTGTGGTGTGGTGGAAACACGCGTCTCCGGGGGCAACACAAACATGGCTGTGTTTACAGGCCGTTAAACACCTGAACGCACCACTTAGCCTTTGAGGTCGATCTCGTCTCCCACGCAGTCGGCTGTCCACACGACTGCACCGCGAGTCATCATAACATGCTGTGCTCCTCAGACTGAACATCAGCGACAGTGACATGTTGACCATCACCGACGGCGACGAGGTCACAACTCGCATCCTGGGGCGGTACGTCGGAGGGAGCAGCCCCTTCAAGCTCTCCTCCAGCACCCCTGACCTGACCGTCACCTTCCACTCCGATCCAGCGGGGCTGGTCTTCGGCAAGGGCGAGGGCTTCATCATCAACTACCTGGGTGAGAGGTCAAAGGGCATCACACTGCACGTAAACAAGGCCTTTGCTCACATTAATGGGTGGAAATATAAGGAAGTAGGAATTCCAAGCAGATTCAGATTCAATTTTGCTGTTATCCCCAGAGTCAGAAACCTTTTTTTAACGTATTTGTTGTAGTGTGAAGTAGAGCAGCAACCAGTGAGCTCGGAGCCGAGAGCCGCAGATGTTGGTGGGTTTTGGTGTTTTTTTATTAGATTTGTTGACGAGAAGAAAAATTACGGAATAACACCAACAATTTTCCTTTAAATAGATCCGTGCAGTTTCCATCCAGTCGTCCCATTCATTTTAAATTAGCCTTTTCTCCTCGAGCTGCCCACTCCTCCATTTCTCATCGTTCCACCATCCTTTTTGTTTTTTTTTACTCTCCTCTTATCTTTGTTTGTCTTTGCTTTCATTTCCCTCTGCCCTTATTCAATCACATCCTATTCGTTTCACCATCTCACAACGGGTCTCTCTCTCTCTCTCTCTCACACACACACACACACACACACACACACACACACACACACACACACACACACACACACACACGCCGTTTAACAAGCAGCCAAATAAACTCACTCCCTCCTTTCACCTGACTCCAATTTAGACGAGCACCGTCCAATTTACGCGTCGCGCTGCCGACGCCACAAGCTCACACACATTCCTCGGTGAATCCAGGCGACACACACAGCATGAATACGTAGGCTACTCTCTTTGATGTGTGTGTGTGTGAATAAATTACCCACCACACACATTCAGGCTGCTCGGAGAAGGAGAACCAAGTCAACAGAGAATGAATAATTGATCCAGAATCCTTCAACTTACAAATCCCTGCAGGCCTATTATATTGTACAGTGTAATGCAACACTGCACGCTGCCTGATCAATCATCCGATATACATATGCAGACGCCCACACGCAGGACGCGGCTTATGTCTCTGCAGGCCGTAAAGATTTATTTTCTGTATTTAAACAGCGTGCATTTTATTAATGTTGTGCATTTTGTTCCTGGCACGAGTGGCACCGGAGGTGGTTTTGTTTTGCTCTCCCCTTTGTTCACTTGAGACGTTGGAATCAACAAATGCAACAAACGTGGCTGCAAATGTGTGAATGAAAAGGACAAAAATCTGAAGCCGTCCGTGAGGGGAACACGACGGTAATTAAAGCTGATTTGAATTTGAACGGCCGCATCAGAATCAGGTTTATTGCCAAGTAGATTTTCACACACGAGGACACATTGGATCCCCAAATATACGGCTGCATATGTCGCCTGTGCAGCAGCTTATTACGACTTGTATTTACATTTATTCAGGCGGGAACAACACAGGACCTCTACCCGGTAGCATCCCGTGGGAAACCAAAAGTCAACAGTTACTTATTTTAGCTACAAAAGTTCCGTTAGTTGCATAACTGACGTAGTTACTTTAACCCAAAGCACGATCTCTTCCTACACCAAGTAGTTTAGGTTCGGTGTGCCTATATATGTGGTTTTGGGAGTCTTTGGAAAACTACCTGTTCTGTCGTTCAGCTTGGAGAACTTGTTGGGAGTTTCCTTTGGCTCATAATGACCCATTTCACCAGTGGACATCCTGCCAGCGAACCAAAAGCCTAATCAGTTCCTTAGATTTTGTGGACATTTGTGGAACGTGTCTTTGATCGATCTGAAAGGATCCGTGGGCTTTATTAAATCTGAACAGGAGTTGCTCTAAATCCACAATCTCCATTGATTTTAAGCCCGTAGAGGAAACATGGGCGAGAGTGTTTGAGCCGGACACTTTGAATCAAAGATCAGAAGAATTCCCGACTCAAAAAGATCTTTAGAGAGATCGAGTCTGTGTGATCAGTACAAACTGCTGTGAGGTCTGCTCTGATACAGCATGTACATATATATAACATGTATATATGCTTACAGATGAATCAGGAGAAAAAGTCCTTTATGTTCTTTCATTTAGTGAAAACTAATTCTGCCAGTAAAAACATGCAAACATTGAGAGCAGCTAGTTAGCTGGGAGATTGAAACGGCATCTTTAAAGATGCTCTAGTTTACAGCTTTGGGTATAATGAGCACGACTGATGCAACACAGAGCTGCAAAGCAAAACTGTCCAGCATCTGCTGCCTCCAGCTTCTTACATGTGAGAATTTTCTGCTTTTCTGTGTCCTTTCTGACAGTAAATGAAGAGCGTTTGGGTTCTAGACTGTTGCTCGGACAACAGAAGCAGTTTGAAGACGTCACTTTGGGCTCTGGGAAACGGCCGTGAAAATAATCGGCCGACTGATCGACAATGCAAATAATCGATATTTGCATCTCTAACGCAAGAAGCCCGCAGAGCTTCATCAGCTGACTCTGCCGTTCCCTCAGCTCGTTTTAATGTCTTTCACCTCATTGCTTTTTGGTTTTCAGAGTAAAAGCTCTGACAAACCCTAACCTGTACACCACCTGCTCAGCAGCAAACAGCAGACCGGCAATACAGTGGAGCATTTAGCAGCTAAGGAGCCGGATATTTCCCTGAGGAGACCCAACGAACTGAACCTAACAGAGAGGGAATATTGGACTTACACTCATCAGGTGACACAAACACAGCTCCACATGAGTGATGGTGTTGGGGGGGGGATAAGCAGCTGTTTGCTAACAACTGAGGATGTGAGTGTAGTGTTGACAGCTTGTTGCTGCTGCCCCCATGTGGCCGCTATTGTAGGTTTAAGGTTTGGAAAACACTGTGGTTACAGGTAATAAAGAGACAAATGTTAAGTGCAGGTTGGGAACGTGAGGTGAACTCCGGCCTCCTGTCTGATTTATGTCCAATGCAAACACAGGAAGCTGTGCGTGCCATGTGCAGCAGATGACTGACAGCTCCTAATAATATAACTGAGTACTGTTTATTGAGTAGGAGTCTGGATTAAAACTGACTGGCTTCTCCAAACGGCAGCTTCAGTGGCGAACTGTGCGTGTCAGAGTGGATACAGAGCGGAGAGATGATGTTCGATGACTGTGCAGCGCGGAGGAAATCCATCACGCTGTCACACAGTCAAACAGTCGCACGATAAGTCCATCAGTCTTCCGTGCTGCGGTGGATTATTCCTCACGCGGACCATGTGCCAGTATCGTGTCAAAATCAGATGTTATCTCGCTTCCTTCCCGACCCTCGTGCCTGCTGTGAAAGAGGGAACGCTTCACGCCCAGCTGCACCTGGACCACGGGCAGCGGCGCCACAGCAATGAGGCCATTAATCAACCTGTTTCTAAATGTCTTTTCTCAGAGGTGTCCCGAAATGACTCCTGTCCAGACCTGCCTGAGATCCAGAACGGCTGGAAGACGACGTCCCACATTGCGCTGGTGCGAGGGGCTCGGATCACCTACCAGTGTGACCCTGGCTATGACCTGGTGGGACGAGAGACCCTCACCTGCCAGTTAGACCTCTCCTGGAGCTCACAGCCCCCGTTCTGTGAAAAGAGTCAGTTTCGCTCTTAACAATACATCTGTGTGTGTGACCTCATGCATGTATCCGTTATCGTTCATAGTTTATAGCAGGGATCCTCCGCTGGCTTTGCCCAGGGGGCCACTTTTGTAAAATGACAGGCGTCCAGGGGCCAGTTAGTAAGCGAACATTAATAATATTGATCTGATATGTAGCATGTAGCACCTGATGTTAGCATCCTTGCATACAGAAGTTGTCACTTGGCAGATTAAACACAGAGGTTTTGTGTGAGGCAACAACATAAAGGCACTGAAATGCCTGTTGTCATTGGCAACCCATCAGCGTTGGCACGGGGCCGCTGCCAGGCAGAAATTCCTGAGGGCAAACTTTCCCCAGTACCCCACACAGGTCAGGTGTTCGGGAACTTCTCACAGGAAGTGTCGGCACATCCAAGTGACATTACTGAACATTGGTGTAAACAACATGTTTCCCTGCCTCTCGCCCAAATGTTAGCTGGGATTGGCTCCAGCCCCCCTGCGACCCTTCGGGATAAGCTGTATGGATGATGAATGAATGGTGTAAGCAAAATAATTCCCACCGTGAATCAGGTTGTTTATAGGAATTATTGCAGCAGGTGTTCGACTCTGAAATATGTCATGAATTATTTCGGAGACCTGCTGAACCGTCGTCTGCTAAACTATGTCACATTAGATACCGTAACCCTTTCTTTTGTTTTACCCTTTTTATCTGGAATAAACGTGACTTCAGTTATAAGAAAGAACTCTTCTTTTGTTGCTATGTGTGTTTTATTTTCGCCTGATGATCAAAATATGAAGTAGTGATGGTTCGAATGAAGATCTGTGTTTCATGCGTTCCTCCTCCTCTCTCTCACCTTCTCCTCAGTCATGTACTGTTCAGATCCCGGCCACGTGGAGCACTCCACCAGGTCGCTGTCCGACCCGAAACTCCTGGTCGGGACCACCATCCAGTACAGCTGCAACCCCGGCTTCATCCTGCAGGGCGGCGCCACCATTACCTGCTACGGCCGTGAGCCGGGGACCCCTGTGTGGACGTCTCGCCTCCCTCACTGTGTCGGTGAGTATCAGAGAGGCAGCTACCTGCACATGAGAGGCTGTTTCTGACATGAGTGGGTTTGTGTCCTGGCTCTGTCCTGACACTGATCCGTGTCTCTGCGTGCCAGAGACGATGCTTCATCTCAGGGCCGACGATATGTGTGTGTGTCCAGGGATATTCGTGTCTGTGCGAAGTGTTTGATATGTAAATGCGATGCTAATGCACCGTACCAATCAGCCCTCAGCCACCTGGAGGAGGGGGTGGAGATTATCCGTGAGTCATGTCACCTCAGCTGGAGCCTGTCAAGTCTGTCAGTCGAGCTCTGACGCAAAAAACCTCTGCTTCGTGTCGAGAAGCCCAACAGGATCCATCCATCCATCCAGCCTTCTCTTTTCTCTCCTTCCCTCCGTCCAGCTGAGGATTCTGTTTCCTGTGAAAACCCCGGTCTCCCTGACAACGGCTACCAGATCCTGTCCAAGAGGCTTTACCTGCCCGGCGAGTCGCTCACCTTTGTCTGTTACCAAGGTTACGAGCTCATTGGAGAGGTCGCAATTAAATGCATCCTGGGGAACCCGTCCTTCTGGAGCGGGCCGCTTCCACTCTGCAGGGGTGAGACTGTAGGAGAAGTCTGCGGCTTTGATTCTGATGTTTGTGTGGGATGAGACAGATGTGTGCACACGATGCTCTTCTTCTCGTCTTTGCCTCGTGCTTGTTCATACAGATTGATGATGCCCCTATGCATGCTAATGGCCGTTCGCTAAAACCCTTTCCCAAACAGCGATTGTACCAATCTTGGCTTGGCAACCGTAACTAGGCACAATAGGTCAAGTTTAGAATAAATATAGAATTGTTTCTGTGCAGGTTTTATGTAATTTCTCTATATTGTAGGACTCGACTGAATATGTGCCGTGGACGAGGACGGAAACCTTGACAGTGACTGTGTTTACATGCACAAAATATTCCAGATTTCTCCGTTATTCTGGAAAAAACAATAATCCCACTGAGCTGTTTACAGGCTGATGAAATTTCCACTAATATTTCCGTTTCCATGCAGCCTTGCTGGACCGCGTGAGCTCAGCCTCCCTCTTCCATTCGTTCAGCCTCCTTCTTGGAAAGGCTGCAGATCCAAAAACCTGCGGCTCTCCAAGTCTCTCGTGGTGTTTAAAAGTATCTCCAGCCCTGCAGCCCTGCAGACTGTCGGCTAGCTGGTTTGTTTCCAGCACAGAGAGCTGAGCGTCAACAGGAAGAGGCCATGAATGAGCCGTACACGTGTCCACAGAACGCTCCTAAAACCTGAAGAATGTCTGCACATCCCACGTCATATCACGAATCTGAAAACGCTACATTCACCATAAGGCCTAATTCAGAATGTCCAAACGGAAAATATGCTGTTGATCACGACCTGTATCAAATTCAGAATAATAGTAGGAAATGAGTTTGCGTATCGGGGGGATTAGCGAACGGTCAGTTGTTACAAATACAAATGTTCCTTTGCACTGACTGACAGAATGATGTCTTGCAGCCAACCATGACTGCTTTGGCAACCATGCATTGGAAGGTGAGTGTATCTGTGTGTGTCGGCCTGCTCTCACTCTGTGGACACAGTTTGTCTTCTACACTGACAAAAACCAAACAAAACCCCTCAAACAAACCAAAGAATACGAAGCCCTTCGCCTCTGTGTGTCCTGCCTGCCGAGGTCCTTCCGACTGCGCCTGTCTGTCCGTCCACCTGTTTGTATCCATTCGTTGTAGCATCCACCTGCGTTTGCTAAGCCAATCTTGACCAGACCTTTAGAGGTTTCGTCTGCCCTCCCGTGATATTGTGCCTTGAGTGAACCTCGTCGTATCCATGTGCCGTCTGTCAGTTGCAGAGGCGACTGCAGGCTCCACTCTGGATGGAGGGAATGTAGCGCTGGCCATCTTCATCCTCGTTCTTCTGCTGTCGGTGCTGCTTGGAGGCGCGTACGTCTATGTCACACGGTAAGGTCTTTGCCTGCTGACGTGTTACATGTGACTATGCTAACGTTTAGCACGTGTAATGTTTACCGTGTTCAGCATGCCACCATTTGCTAGTTAGCGGTAAACACAGAGTGCAGCTGAGGATGATGGGAACGTCTGTAGTTCTGCAGGTATTTGGTCATAAACCAGAGTGTTGGACACATTAGGGTGATGACCTGATGGTGGCGCTAGAGGCAAAGTCAGAGGATCACCAAAGTTAATGCAGTTTATCCTGAAAATGATATGCTCTTAATGTTTCCTTTCTGTTTTCCCGCATCCTGTCCATTAGGTGCCGATATCACTCCAACTTGAGGCTCCCTCTTATCTACCCCCACCCTTACCGACAGATCACTGTGGAGACGGAGTTTGACAACCCGCTCTATGAGACAGGAGGCGTGAGTGTCCAGAACATCGAGAGCCTGACTGTCCGTACACCGTCACTCTGTGCTGATGCTGCCTCTGTCTCTTCCGTCTTCTGTCTTTGTCAGCAGGACACTCGTGAATATGAAGTATCGATATGAGAAGACGTTTGTGAGCCGAGACCGACCGCCCCGTCCTGAACTCTTCATCCTCTCCTCCCTCCTTCTCCGCCCAGGAGGAGGCGATGTAAATACGAATAGATGATGTCCAGCCCCTTCTGCCACGAGACGCAGTGATTGATCCTGTTCTCTCCTCCTTCGACGTGACGGCTTCTTAAGATGTGCTGGGAAGATGTGGAGAGGAGGTAGCCGAGGAGTCGGTGTGTGGATCTGTGTCGCCGGTGAGATACAGGGAGATGGAGGACGGAGGGGAAAGACCCGAACATCATCCAAGATCACCGAACATGGTGAGAAAAGAGGGGATGTCGGGTGTGAAGTGAGAAAGCAGAAGTGGAAGGAGTCGGGGACAGGACACAGGATGAGGAACGTGGAATGAAGCACTTTTTAGCATTTTGTCATAAAACTCAATTTAGTGAAATATGAATATACCTCTGAAAGAGAGAGAGTTATAATCCTTAAGATTTTCATGAAATCAAACTCCACTTTTGATACTGATAACAGCCATTCGATGTATTCAGCTCTCTATGTAGTAGTTTCCATTGTTAGTGGAATTGAAAAATGCGAGGGATTGACAGGGAACAATGCAGCCTTACTGTTCACTGATATCAGCCTCACTGTGTACTGTTGACTCAGAGCTACATGCTAATGCTAACACATCTGCTGCTGCTGCTGCTGCTTCACATTAAAGGATGCAAACTGACCAAACACGGGGCGGCTTTTGTTGTGAAGCAATCGCAGGAAACGCAGTGGATTTGTCACAGAGGTTGGCGCTGACCGTGATCGCTCATCAGAAATGTGACATTTTAGGCTTTTTTTTTCCCCAGCTGTAAATATTTTAGGGAGTGATGGAGGAGTCGGCAGTGAGCTGTAGATGAAGAGCAGCAGGCTGCACACCTCCCAGTCCTCAGCAACGTAACCAACTTCACTGTGTTATTGACTTATTCCTTCATTTAAGGATGCATTTGTTTGGCTGCACTGTAATCTGATACACCTGAACTACTGCCCCAAGAATTCTGGGACGTGTAGTATTAAAGTGTATGCTGGCCCCGCCCACATGTTCCTGCCCACGTCACACACTTTAAAACACGCTTTTCTACGCTCTGGGAAAGTTTTACAAATATTTAACCTCCATGGATTCGGAATCAATAACAGAAAGAGTAATAACTGACAGGTGTCCTGGCAACAGTTTTACAGGTGTCTTTATTTATAATGGAGGTCTATGGGGGAAACACTTTTTTTATTTGAGTGGCTGCTGGTACAAATTTGCAGCAAAGCTGAGCTGTATCTATTAATACATCTGTGGTCTTATCACACAGTAAAACCTCTTCTGTTTCCACGGTAACCACAGGTGTGGCCAAATCAACCAGGACTGAAATCTTAAGGATTACAACTTGAAGAGTTTCGGGGATGAATTGGCTGGTAGAATGGTGGATATTTAGTTTTTATTTACATCCGCACTCATGCGTCACCATCTAGCCACAACATGACAGTAAAAGGAAGCAAATAATGGTCAGTGGCTTCCTTCTCTCTCTCTGTCCTAGTTAGTCCGACACAGGATGTCAGCTGTCCCCAAACTCCCTCCTGCCTGCAGTCACCTTCAAGGCTTTTTACTCCGACCGGTCCAGTTCTGGCTTTAGTTGTAGTTAAGTGGTATTTAAATCTATGACTTCAGGGCCAGTGCAGTACAGATGTCTTATTTCTCACATGTAGTTAGATTGATGGCCTCAGAGTCCCCCGGTTCTGGACCGGCTGATGCGATTGTTGGAGGTTGCAATGTGAATAGCGTAGCTGTAGTTAACTGACCGATCTTCGAGTGCAAGCTCAATCAACCCGCCAGATGATGTATTTATTTTGTTGTACTGTATATGTGACGTTTTATGCAGATTGATAAATGTACATTTTCATTATGAGAAGACAAATGTTAACAGTTTCCCTAAATAAATGGTAAAACTTGAATAAAAAGTACAAAATACTTTCTAAATATTGAGGCGTTCTGTTGAATTCTTTGCTGTCAAACATACAATACGTGGTATCTATTGTCACCTAAAACATATATTTCTTTCAGATCTGTCCATGTCCATGTTATAGTTATTAATTTTCTCAGCTTCAAACCAAAACTGTGTTTGTGTCCTGCTGATATTTATCTGCTTCTCAAAGTCTCTTATTAGCTTCTAATATGAACTTATTGCACATTTAATTTTTATCTAATTTTGTAGCAAAGTTTTGTCACTTCATTTTTCAACTGCACTTTTAAAAATGCAGAATGATTATAATTATTGGTATTGTGAAAATGTGGGCGGGGCGGTTTATCCTGACTGTAACATTGAGGACATTCTGTCCTTGACACCTTCGGTTGCATCAATCAATATTTGGAGATTTCGCAGAGCTGCACACAATCTCTACACATGTTGCCGAACCGTGTTTTCAGGAGAGTTTTTACTGATTGAAGCAGCTGAATCTGCTGCCCTTCAGAGCAGACGCTCCCAACTTCCTGGCTTCTGATCCCTTTAAATGGAAATGTTTTCAGGGATCACAAACCAATGTTTCTTTCAGTCCTCGGTACCTGGAAAACAAAAAGTCAATTTTGGCTCGAAACATCTGACTTTTTCCAGTGTAATAAAATAGAACATTTAGGAAGAGCCTTTAACGGTGCTGCAAGTCATTTGCAGACATAAATCACAGTTTCAGTTTGTTGGAAAAGAAAGATGTGCGTGTGTTTTGCACACTGATCCCTTAAAACGACGCAAAACGTGTCCGTTCATCAGCAGTTGATGTCGTCCATGTGACGAGGTCATACAGTGATTTATTTTGGGCTAAAGTTATCGACTAATTCACATGAAATACAAAATAGGTGTTTTCTGCGTTCCTGTTGAGAGAACGCGACCCCCCCGGTTGGGAACCAATGCTTTAAACTTCAACATCAGCAACATTAAAAGATTTTAATCTACTTAATAGTCATGAGAAGTTTCTTCGAATTACAAAGTCCTTACGTTCACCACAGCAGTTTTGGCTTCCATTCGGTCTGACAGACGTTTTTCTGGACTGAGTGCTGTTGTCTTGAAAATATACCCTGATGGGTGGGAGGCAAATCCTGCCCCGCAGCACTTCCCCACCGCCATCCCATTTTAATGTCCTAATGATTCCTTCTGTTGCCATCCTGAATGCTAATGCTTCCTGCCACGATAGCAATTTCCAGAGGCTTTCCTGCTGTGGTTAATTCACTGTTGAGAAGCTTTTAACCAGATGCTTGACGATATTAGACACTCTGAGGAAATTGAGTGCTACCCACACAAGTTTAATGAACCAACGGCATTAAGAGCCAGAAATACATTACGTTCATATCTGAATTTAAGGCCTTTAATTGGTGCTTTTATCCAGAGGGACTCACAATGAGTGCAGCAACACAAGGAGATCATTAATATTACAAGGAGCTAACAGCATGGCTCACTCACACCACTGAGCCAATAGATGCAGCAAATATGTGTCAAGGTCATGCAGGTGAAATATATATTATGGATTTAATTTGGTTGGACACTTTCCCCACAGCAGTTTATAGTGCCACGAGCAGTCACCACTATAACTCGGTCAAATCTGAACACACAGACATGATACACATATTTATAGAGTCAGTGTGACCTGCACTTCCTGAGAATATGTCCATCATGAATGAACGTCCACAGATCTGCTGTAGAATCATAGAAAAAGACACACCTTATAATATATAGGTAAAACTAGATAACCTCTGTGTCTGCATTTGTATACAAAATGAATGTACATTTTGTATAATGCCAGTGTAAAATTTAATTAAATTGAAGCTGACGTTTAGAAAAGATCTTTTAAAAAGCAGCTCATTTAAAAATGAAGACAAAAAAAAACATTGGACCCCAGGCAAGGGAATATGCACTTCAGACAAAATGTCGGGTTGGTGATTATCTGGAGTCAAAAGACAATTAGAAAGAGAACACACTCAGTAGAGCGAAGTCCTCTACTAAAGCTTAATAATCTCCCCGGTTAGTCATTAGCTTTACAGACAGTGTTGTGAAGGTCATAATGAGAAGATCCTGTTGGTTTGATCATATGAAGCCACAACGATGGTGCTGGGAAAAGGTCACATCAATATGATCTTTCCTGGTGTGGCTATGAAAATGCAAACCAATTCAAATTAACTTGGTTATTTGTTTTCAACAGAAAAAGAAACAACTGGACAGATGGACACAGAGGTCATCAGGTAATTGTGAGCCGAGGATTAGTGACAAGGCCTCGGCAGACTGAGTGTCGTGTTCTAATATTGGAGGAAATCAACTCTAACCATGTTCAGAATTCTTCTCTTTAAAGCCATTTAGATTTATTCAAAGCTGCAAGGTATATGCAATACAAAATTACTCGATCGATCGAGGGCACCCCACTCCGTGATCCACAGTCCACATTTAAGTAGTTTATCTGTTTCTCACATTGTAGAATGGCCCCGTTTCCT
>JAVQJF010031911.1:0-25000 GCA_036023855.1 Gadopsis marmoratus
AGCCCCCCCCCCCCGCCCATGCAAATCTCCACCTCTAAAGGCCCCGGGAAAAAAAGGTCAGCCCTGGCCATTGGAAGCAAACCATAAACCAATAAAAGCCACTGTCTGACCCAAATCAAAAACAACATGTGAACGTAGAATTGAAAATCAACATAAAAACTATAGTAACTGAAAAAAGATACGTCCACTCTGAGCTCATATTGAAAGTAAAGTTTTCAAATCTCGACAAATAGAAACTGTGCTATATAAAACATAAAAAGTCTTTGCAGTAAGTCACTTCTCTCCTTCACCTTGTCAGCATCTGTCATCAGCATGACAGTTTGTAAGGATTCCTGTCATTTAGAATGTAATATGGAATGATGCCTCAGCAGCCAGCTAGGGATACAAATTAAAATGACAGAAAACCTGAATATGAAATGTGACGTGATAATAACATTACCATATTTGCAACTTTGCAACAACATATTTGCGCTGCCCTCTGCAAACCTGGGCTCTGTTTTATTGTTCACCAATTTTTAACACCTTTTAGAATACCACTGAACTGTATCAATGTGTGTGTGTGTGTGTGTGTCTATGTGCACACATAGCTTTCAGTTCAGGCTGAAATGTGGCTCAGTAATGTTAGCACATTCAAAGTAATCCAAAAAAAAAAACCTAAAATGTTACCAGCCCACTGAGGTTTCTCCGGATCCTCCTGATTACCACTTCACCACTGCTGCCCTCCCTCCATCCATCTTTGAGGTTAATGGCACATGGAGAATGTGGTGATCTCAGAGGGACGAGCAGCTCTGTATTCATCAATCTCTCTTCACTTCTGTGCATATGTGTGCGTGTGTGTGTGCCTATGAATAAATGTTTGTGCATGCGTCTGCATATCGGAGCGTTAAAATATGCCCGTCTGAGTGCATAGTTGGAAGCTCTCTTCAGTGTGTTAGATGTTTTTTACCTGTGTATGAGTGTGTGCAGTGTCAACATGTTGGCACCTCCAGACTCCAGGGATGCTGCGGCTGTATTTTGTCCAGCCCCCCCACCCACAGCTGTCCACTTTACTGCCCAGGATCTCCCCCAGCTCACGATCATGTTTCCTCTCCTGTCCTCTCCTCAAAAAAGTAAACGTCATACGAGCAAATGAAAAGTTAGAAAAATCTAATCATTAGTAAACAAAATATATTCTACCCAATAGCACACCCCTTGATCACACACAAAATAAAAACATCCACACATGTCACTCTTCACCTGGCCCACATGCCTCACAAACAGACACATTCACACACAGAGAGTGAACATTTATGTGTGCATACATCACCTATGGACTAGCCATATTTATCTGTAGTGAGGCAGATATTTCATCTCCAGCATGGGTACACAAGCACTGAAAACACCAAGTACTGCAAACACACACAACACACACACACGCACACACCCTGTGGCCTCATCAATAAGCCATATTACTGAGCAGGTCTTACGGGAAGCCACAGTAAATTAGTGTGTCAACAGTTAACATGGGCTGCACTGACATACTCATTTGCTACTGGAGCAGAGCTGAGACATGCTACAGGGACGGACACACACACACACACACACACACACACACACACACACACACACACACACACACTCACACTCACACACACGTGCACACAGCAGAGTACAGATATAGACACGCAGATCTGTGGAGATTTACACACGTGCAGAGATGCACACTTGTGCAGACACACAACCATTTAGATGAATGTGTAAAGAGAGCCGCCCATGCACACATGGAGCTGACAAGTACAAGAATCAACATACATGCACACATTGTTCACATTATGTATATATACAGTATATACTTTCCACATTTACCTGTATAGAAATGTACACATTTCTGAAGGGCACTACATGCATTGTCCTCCCCTGTGTTTTGTGTGTATGGATGTGTGTGTCTATCATACTGTGTGTGTGTGTGCTTCTGTGTGGGTGTACAACTAAGTGGTGATAATCACAGTACAGCCTGTGGAGACTGCAGGGAGTCCACTCAGCTATTAGCAAGGACACAGAGGTGATAGAGACAGACAAAAACACACACACACACACTCTCACACACACACACACACACAAGCGCAGACGTTCACTGATACATAGACACATATAAACAAGCAGTGTCCAGGGATCACAGTAGGCTGTCAGAGCTGAGCGTAGTCTGCTCTTTCTATTAACTTTATTGTCCAGCTTTCACTCTTAGCTTTCCATATATTCTGTCTGTCTCTTTGTCCCCTTTGCTCTCTCTATCCTTTAACTATCTTTCCTCTTTAATTTGGCCTATTTCAAATGGTGGCTCTGAACGTCAAGACACAACAACATTTCACAAAACACATTAACATTTCAGATCACGGAAAGGGAGGGACCTTAATTTACTTATTTTTTCTACAGTTTAACGCAGCAACTTACCAAAGTAACTGTTTCTGATTCTGTCTCACAAACACTTCTTGTTTGTGATTGGACCGAACCCAAGTCAATTCAGAGTTTATTCAATGGATGTGTTAAGGGGGTCTGTGCTCGATTGGATCAACCATCATCTCGATCATCTCATTTTTTTTTATGTTTTTCAATAATAGAAATGCAACTGTCTATTAATATCCTCGTTTATACATTTAGACGCTACAAATTATATATCCAGCTACAAAAAAAGCCTGAAAAGCTGGTAGTTAGAATGGAAGTACAGAGAGTCGTTGCTATGGAAATGATGCACTGTCACGTAAACTGGCAGGTGCATTGCAAGTAGTAGTAGAAGACGTCACTTGGTTCGTGGTTGTAAACTTTCGTCCCTGATTCCATGTCCCCCCACAGACAGAAGGGAAACGTGAAGGGAGAGATCTGCAAACCGTAAACAGCTGTTTCTACGCACCTCCCTCTGCTGATTGTGTTTGTTTGAATGTTAATATGTTTTGTGAAATGTTGTGTTTTGACCTTCAGGGCCACCGTAATATTACAACTTTTTTTGCTCTCTTCTTGCATTTCTCTCCCTGCGTCTTTCATCCTGTACCATTTTCATGTCTCCCCTCTGTCTGACTTCCTCAATTACTGCTCTCTCTCGCCATATTTCTTTTCCCTTGCCCCTCTCTCTGTTTCTTCTCTCTCTTTCTCCCTGCATGGTTGTAGATAAGGATGTCCTCTCTGTTTGTTTGACTCAGCTGGTAGCACAGCAGCAGCAGCAGTAGTTAGCAGCTTAGCGTTGCTAACTGCTGAGGAAATGACAGGCAATGCAAAGATGTCAAACTGGCTCTGTAACAACTCGTCAGAGTCTTGTAATTGAAATGGTACTGTGCTTTTGAAGTAGGTATCAAATTGATATCAAAGTATTTTTCAAATGGACTGCACTTAAACTGCAGTGGTATAGTATATGGATTGCAATAATCTTGAGCTCATAAATTAAGTGTTTATAGTCTTAAAGCCTAGATGTTGAATTTAATGTCTGCTCTCATATTTAGGAATGAAAGGGTGCCCTGTATAAATAGACTTTTAGCTGTGATAAACTGTGATTAACAGTGATTATAAGGCTACAGGATGAGAATGGCCACTGAGTTTTGTTGTGAGGTTGTCTAAATTACTTGCTTAATTACTAAATTAACTCTAAGAGTTTCAGTTGGAATTTACTTTGCTTGTATGTCTAGTTACAAATTAATATAATGTTAATGTTATATAATGTTTTCATGCTATGTGGTCACTACTGTTTTTTTCTATTGAATTATATAATAATTATTTATAAGTATAACAATAAGACATATAAAGGTGTATATATACTTAAAAAACACAATCTGTTCAAACCACCTGAGAGCGGTGAAAAGCTTCCAATGTTCAAACAGAGGGGCTCAGTTTTGTAACTTTCCAGCAGTCAGCAATACCCACTTTTGTTAGCAACTGGCCAGGTGTGCAGAGGTGTAATAATGCTCCGAGTAAACTGCAAATCCTTCTCCTTGAGAGAATAATCCAGGCTTTAGACTTCTTCCACTTATTAAAGCCCTTCTACTTCCCCAGATGTTTGTCCCACCTTGAAGGTCAGCTAATCTAAAAATGTATGTACCACTTGACTCTTCCAACATGGTGGACAATGCGACCATGTTCTCTTTGAGTAGATGACCACCTTAACTGAACACACTGGCAAACAGCAAACAATCAAAAAGCTTCTGTGAACTGTGTACAGTTTTAACTATTTACGGTTTTTGTGATCTATCAAAACAAATGTCTTTGCGCGCTTTGGAAATACACAGGCACTAAGACAGGGCATCAGATTAATTACAGGGATTTGTTTCCCCTGTTCCTCTAAAGTTGACATTTTACAGTTACGTGGTTTTGCTGTGACAGCTGAGGTACTGTGTTTAGGACCATCAGTCACTGTTTGACAAGACAAGACAGCTTATATTGAAACGAAAGGGGGAGGAGAGACAACCCCCTTTACACTCCTTTCACACCCATCCAGCTCTGTCCCCTCTTCATCCCCCTCTACTGTTGTCTTGACCCTTTTATTAATCTAACTTCAGATCAGGTCATTACTCGCCCCATTCTTCTCTATTTAAGGCATTTAAGGCACTTCTCTATTTAAGGCACCAGGCAATAGAACAGTAATTGGAACGAACTGTACTTTACGTGTATGGGAAATACACACACACAGACACAGTTTTCACGATCCACTACTTTCTAATTGCAGACAGTACAGTTGTATATATGGTGGTATTGTTAAAGAGGGACAAAAGACAGACTTGTTTATGAGCAAATCACTCAGCTGTAACACTGGGAGTACAGAGAAGCACAGGTCACTGGTCACTAGTATTTAGTACACACACACACACACACACACACAAACACACACATTCAATGACAGGATGCGGAGCAACTTCACATCCTTCTCTCTCTAATGACAGTATCAATAACAAGAGCCTTAGGGAAATGTGTGAGTGTGTCTGACTGTCTGAGGAGTGGATCCTTTGGGCTGTGTAAAGCACAGTAACATTGTTTTAATTTGCGGGGGGGATTCCTTGCTGCTTTAGCTGACACAATCTGATAGGATTATCAGTAATGGCTTAATCACACAGACACTACCACCACCAACACACACACACACACACAAATGCAGAGACAGCATGGTCTCTGATCATTGATAAGATGATGGGTCAGGAAACCTAACACTGATAAAAGTGGCCTCTAACCTCTTAGAGTGCTGATTACACAGACTGCATCTGTGTGTGTGTGTGTGTGTGTGTGTGTTTGTCATGCCACAGCATGAAGCTTCTCCCTCTGTCTTTCTCACTCTTTTCTCTCTTCACTAGTGTTCACTTCACTTTTTTCCTCCATTCATACCCTCTACATCTCCCTCATACCCACTTTCTCATCTGATGCATAGTTACTCTTTTCAGTTTTTTTCTTCCCCATATACAGTCTACTCTATCTACTCTTTCCTTCCTTCCTCCCCTCCTTCCTGATCTCTTTCCTTCATTTATATTTATATGCAAGAGAGATACAGTGTTGTGTTCCCCTTCCTCAACCCCTTCTGTATGCTAATGACTGTAAACACCTTGACGTGATCTGGCTGTTGGCTTAGCTTATAATTAAGGGAAACAATACTACGTTACACACAATCAGACACACACACACACACACACACACAAAATCAGGTTTACCGCACAGTAAGGTGTAAATAAGGGAATTTAAGACAGATAATTCAAGACTGTTTTAAGCTTTTTTTTATTTACCTGGGGACTATTAGTCGCAAAGATCATGTTCGACCATGACAGAAAGCGAGAAGTGAAACACTCAGCTACACACACGCACACAAACAAACGCAGAGCACTCCCACTGATCCTGCACTGTTCACACAGCTCATTTCCAAGCTTTTCTGAAGCTCATTTACAGTACGGGTGACATTTCCGTCGCCTATAGGGGACTGAAATGGAAAATATTTGACCTTTAATGCAACCATACTTATAGGATTGGAGGGAAGGATTTGAGGTGTGAGACATGGGATGGAAGGGATGAAGAAATGGCCTGGTTTTGCAGTGTCTGCACACAGAAATATAAGGTTCAGGGGTGAAGGAGACTGAGAGCATTATTGGACTCAGCCATGTTACGATTGACCATAACAATGCATTGCAAAAAAAAAAAAACATCCACGTGCCACAATTATGTTATTGTGTTGCTGGAGTTTTGACTTCTACATGCATACATCCGATTAGAACCCTGGTTATCCATATACATGACCAAAAAATCAGCGTTCTCCAGGACGATCCTCTACCCCAATTACAGATTTCTCATTTACATGACGTTTAAGAAATCAGTTTAGTAGAGAAAGTTAACTGTAACGTGGTTACTTACCCGGTGCGTGTAAACGCACTAATCAAGGTGTTTAATACAGTGCTATTGTGGATCTGAACGTGACCTAAAAGGAGTGAAAGTAGAAAAATAGAAAAGGAAATAGCTTGGGTGAAGGAGGGAAACAGGCATGGATGGTAGGTGGGAGTCCTATTTTGCCTTTATCAGTGAATATTTATTTGAATGAAAGTCCATATTGCTTCATTCATTGTGGTATAATACAATGATGATGCACCCTGTGGCATACAGGAAGTTATGTGTTTGTTTGGAATAAATACAAGCAGAAGTAGGAAGCAAGCTGGACTTGCAGGCACTGAAAATAACTCCACCTACAGAAACCAAAATTTAAAAATGACAAACTTGAGGATTACCACTTTGATTACACATTGGTTACTGGGGGAACAAATGTACACTTGTGGTTACGCATCTATATATAGGAAAGAGGGCGGAAGAGGGAGCGAGGAACAGAAGGGGGGGGTGATATAATAATTGGAGTTTCTTCCAGGGAAAATCCTATTTTTGCTGTCTGGAAGAGATAGAGAAACATGTGAATGGATGGAGGATTGAGGGAAAGGGAGGAATGCTTTCTGGAGAAAATCCTATTTTCTCAGTCTGATTTTGAGGAAAGGATGGACAGATGGATCTCTGGCTGGCAACAGAAAATCACTGGATGGGTATGGATGGATGGATGAGTAGATGGATGGATGAGTAGATGGATGGAGAGATGGAATTGCTTCCAAGAAAATCCTATTTCCTGCAGCTGGTAGATTTAGCACCTGGAGTCTTCAGATTACCATAATAATCTGCCATGAGGAAATAACAAGATTCTGCATGTGTGTGTGTGCTTGTTATGTGTGTAAATTCTTGGACGTCTATGTAAGTGTGTGAATGTGTATGCGCATGTGTACTTGTATGTCTTCATTCAACATCTACTGTGTTTCTGTATCCGTGTGTGTGTGTGTGTGTGTGTGTGTGTGTATGTGTGTGTGTGTGTACTGAGAAAGGAAAGATGAGAAAGGGAAATGAGGGGTTGCTACTCGGGCCACAAATTTGATTTGGAGATGCCACTTCAATGTGATGGTTGACCGCATCCACCACCACCCCTCCCCATCCCACACCACACACACACACGCATGCACGCACACACAGATATTAGTGGATGTTAATTGATTGAGGAGCGTTGGCTGATGGACAGCGTCTGAGATGGGTGGAAGAGGGGGTCAACAGCTGTTTCATTTCCCAGACCTACTAAAGTGTGTTAACAGACACCAAACACACACACACACACACTGGTGTGTAATGTTGTCAAGTGGCACTGAATGGCTTGATGACACAGAAAGAGGAAGACAGATACAAGCACACGCACACATACAGACTCTTATGGTCTTATAATGCTATCATACAAGCTTGACTGAGCACATTACAGATGAGCACGTCTCTGAGCACATACAAAAAGGAAAACACACACATTCACACACATACGTACACTCAACCATGGGAGTACAACATGCGCTGGTGTCAGGTCACCTTTAGATCGCTAACAGGGGACATGAGTGATCATGTCTGATCATTAATCCATCAAGCTGAAATCTGGGTCAAAGACTCATCAAATATTGCTAACAGGCCGCAGGCGCCGTGAATGAACAGTAAAAACACATGTGAACAACAACACTATTGTTGTCTTGAAATGTTTAAGATTTATGGTCTGAAGAACAGGCCAAAGGCTGAAAAGGCTCACTGTCAATAACAGTCTGCCGGGGTGATTGACTTTCTTTCATTAAGTATGACACAACAAATGTATTTCTTTGTCCACAAGAGCAGGAATGATTCCACACACAAAAAAATAAAATACAAAAAACTAAAAAGCTCTTATTGACATGACTAGATGATTACAAACAAAACCATTATCTATTGACCTTAAAGTTGTTCATTTGTCACTCAAGTTGAAATGTTGATGCTTTCTTTTACTGTAATAACAGCTATCATAATTGAGTTTTGGATAAAGTAGATATTTGTATGTCTGAGCGTGTTTGTTTTTAGGGGAAATAAACAATATCTCAAGGGCAAGACATACAATCTCTCAATATATTAGCCTTCTCCTCATCCCTCTCTGATATAAAGACACGGCGTCCCGAAGCTTTAAACGTCTTTCATCCTCTCTAATTTGTCCATATCCAGGTTTGTGTACGGGCGCACATTGTTGTGCATATCAGTATTTCTGAACACGTGGCATCTCGAAGACTGTGTTAACATATGCCAAATATATTGCATTATGACACTTATATTATGAGCTATCCTGCAGCCCTGCTTGGAACTGTCTCATCCACTCTGTGTGCATCCCATTGCAAACTTTCAGGATGCAGCTGTGCACTGCTCGTTACTGGAGGTAGGGAGGCAAAACCAATTACTTAGCCCTCATCCTTAAAGTCTTCTCTCATTTAACAGCCAAGTATACTCATTTAGAACACTTCCAATAAGCAAAAATCACACTTTTTATAGCCTCGTCCCAACGTGTTTTTGAGTGCAGCTGTAGTGGGCTCATTGCTGCCTTTTGTGGCCAATGCTGGAATAACACCCTCTGAACTGCTGTTCTCAGTGATCACCAGAGAAATCCACAGTTGTAGTTGGTGATTTTGCCCCATCGACAACAAGGTGCAGTATGCAGGAGCAAGGTGCAAACGGTAGGTTTCACTTTTACTAAATTAGAGGCTTCAAAGATGAAACAAACTGAAAACTGAAGGACATCTCAAGGACATCCGCAGGTTCAGGATTTCTGACACTACCTGAACTCGTGTTGTGCTCATCGTTCAACCAAAATGGAGAAACAAAACAAATGAATGTTTTGTGTGTAATTCAGCAAAAGAACAGCTTTGAAATGATAAATGAGCTGTATAAAAATCCCCTTTTCTTGTAGCTTTTTATATGTCTAACAAGCAATGCGTTTTTATGAGATAAGGGTAGATTTTGTAGATTTATTGACAAGAGGAAGGAGTGGAGATTGGGGAGGGGAAGATGGAGGGAGGTGATGAGAATGGAAAAGACCACTGTAGCTCAATCTTTTATGTTTTTGTCTTTTCCATCTGCCTCTCTCTCTTCTTTATAGCTCTGGATTGCCTTAGAACAAGGCACAGGATGAAATACAAAAGATTTAATGAAGCATCTCTCTCACTCTCTCTCTCTGTCTCTCTAACACACACATTCTCTATTTACAGCTCCATCTCTTTAGGGTTCCTCTCTCACTCCGGAGTTTTATGGTGCTGGTAATAAAATGGACAAAAGACAAATGGTCAGTGAAGAATTGCTTATGCAAGGGGTGTTTAGTCGTCACTTAGTCATTCAGCTGGTCAGTAAGCCAGTCAATAAGTCAACCATACAGACATTCACCAAACTAGCTGGCCAGGCAGTCAGTATTGTAATTCAGTCCGGTGAGGGTACCATTTAAATAGCAAGTTTTAAGACACCATGAAGGAGATTTACCAGGACAAAAAAAGGACACAAGCATACAGAGAACTTGTTTCTCCTGCAGAACCAACGGCTAATCCCAGCTCCTTATAAATGCAGTTGGTCTCTTGGTGTGACCCCCTACTGCTGACCCACTCCATCAAGGCTAATGGGTTATGACTCCTAAACGCGCGCACGGGCGCACACACACACACACACACACACACACACACACACAAACGTGCAATTACAGTGAGAAAACACAAAAACACTAAAACACTGGGCCTATCTGGCGCAACAATCTCTGTGACCCCTATTACCCTTATATCTGTGTGAGCAGTGGCCCAGCTGAAGCAATGAAACCCAGACTCAGAGCCTGAATAAAGAGAAAAGCTATTCTTCTATCTGTTTGTCAAGAGCCATGTTTGCAGTGGCATAATGGGAAGCAGATCTTCTTAGCAACTTCTTTGCCACCTGCTTCTTTACGAGCTTGCTAGCCCTCCAAAGCATGCTGGGAGATGGAGTTCCCCCATTGTACCCTGGTTTTATACCCAGGCATGTTCTCTCTGTCAGTCGTGATGCTAAGCCTCCAAAATAGAGGAGCTGAGTTTGTGGACGGCGTCACCTGCGTTCTGTTCACTAATATCCACAGATTCATTCTTGTGCACACAACATAACGCTTGTAACCGTAATCTCTGTACTTAATTATGTTGTCATATTTGTTGTATGGTTGACACTGAAGCTTGTTTGACAACATGGCAGCTGGTGCACACATTCATCTGCCCATCTTGTGAAGGTTAACGGGTTAAGTTAACTTTAAACGCTACACTGGTGGTAATCAATAAGTCGGAGTGTTCTGACGCAGGATCCGGCTCGTATACACTGAGGTTCCCATCTGTGGCAAAGGAAAGCCTCTTCCTCGAACTGATAAGAGAACACTCCCTCGCTCCCCACCCTATCGATAACCACGCCCTGCAACCGACTAACGTCTAATCTTCTTCCAGCTTGGCAGGGTAGGAGCCCTCTAATGTTTTACCAAGTGCAAGGTCAGGACTCAGACCTGCCCCCCTTTACACGTTCTCAGCTCACGATCAGTCGTAAGGTTATCATTTGAAACTTTCTCTAATGATAGCCTACAGAGCTCCCACAGTTCCTCCACTACAGTGGGGAATGGTTAGTAGTCATGTTAAGTGCATAAGTGAAGTAAAATCTTTAGAATAAGCTAAAAACCTTTAAGATCAACAGTTTGCTTGGTGGCATATTCTTCTTCTATGGAGTGCGATGTGTGTGTGTGTGTGTGATTTTAACAACAGTGAACATGCACTCTACGGTCACTTTTTAAAAGATGCCATCAAGAACGGTGGAGTTTATGTCTGGCAAAGTTGCAAATCTCCATCGATAGCGATCATCATTTCTGTAAATTAATAACAGAAAAAAACCCCAACACACACACACACACATACCCAAACGCGTTGATTCAGTCTTTTAATCATGTTGTCTTGATGTTTTGTCAGTACAGTAGAATTCCCCATTAGTACAGTGCATTTAACTGCATTAAACTGGAATATATTTAACGTAATTGAATTGATTGGAGCGCAATTTAATTTAAATGGATTTAAATGAATTGGCTGAATTGGGAGAGAGAGGGTAACAAGCCCTCCACAGGTGATGAAGAGCGAGCGTGTGTGTGTGTGTGTGTCAGTTAATGTATTGTTAGGCTAATTTCCCAACAGCCTCCTGCAGAGCCACATTGTTTCATTTCAATATCAAACGGCTGCGAAGGAAAGCTTTTTAAATGGCACACTAATTGTTGTAATGGTCTGTTCTTTTGCACCTCGTGCGCTCGCTCTCTCTCTCTGCTCCCCTTTTTACAACCTCCCTCTCCTCCTTTCACACTGTATTATAATGACCTGCTCCCAGCTTTCTTTCTTTCTTTCTCTTGTTCCGCGCACACACAAACACAGATTTGTGAGTGACAGTTTAATGAGAAGTGCGTTACCATTAAAGAGACAAAAGGAGAGAATGCATCAATTAACACCCACTTACAAACAACACACACACATACACACACACACACACATTTCTAGATGGGTAAGATTTTATGAGTTTGGCTCAGGCACACAAACACACACAGCAAAGACTGACGTGCAGACACATTAATTAAATCAGCCACAAGTAACCAATGCATTCATGCCAGTCACACTCTCTCTGTGGATGAATGAATCTCTATTTCTCTCACTCGCTCTTTCAAACGCATACAGTAGGTACAGAAAAACAAATGCCTGTTAGGCTTTTGTCTTTTTGTCTCGTCTGCTTGCATACAAACACACACGTACACACACACACACACACACACACACACACTCATGTGGATTGTGAAGAATGTGAAAAGCTAAATGTCAGACTTGTAAATCAAAATTTAGCCACATCATGACTTCAGTGGTTCTCACAGCAAAGCAAAGAAACCAACCAAAAGAAAGTCTATACTCAGAGAAAAACACCAATTTATGTTTTTTCACCCCCTAAATATTTGGTTTCCTTCAATTCCAATCATCAGTTTTCTTTTCATTTTTTGAACCTGTTCTGCTTCCTCTGAGCATATGCAGACAAATTACAACAAACAGATACGTTTCTACATAAATTCTGTGTTTATTTCTGGAACACAGCTCAGTACATTGCCAGGCAACTACAAGGTTTCAGCAGAATCAGTTACCATATTATAAAGGTCTGGAATAAATTAAGAGACCACTACAAAATGATCAGCTCTCTGGTTTTACTGTTTATAGGTATGTGCTTGAGTAAAATGAACTTTGGAAAATTTGAAGTGGTCTCTTTATTTTTTCCAGAGCTGTATGTAGTGTAAACCAATGGTGTGCATAGCCTATACTGTATGTATGGGTGTGTGTGTGTGTGTGTAAGCGTCATTAAAACAATGGAAACACATGATTTCTATTCAAGATTGTTACATTTTCAAAGACACCAAACAAGCAAGTCTAAAATGATTGAAATTAAGCAGAAAAAGTCATCCTGGGTTTGAATATTCACCAGAGATGGTCAAGCTACAACTTTGATTGTCTTGAAACAAGTTACCGCAGAATATATATCCCAGATTTTGCACAAAATGCTTTGTATTACTCTGGAACAACTTAGGGGACATATTAATTAGGTTCTAAGGAATCCCTCTGTATAACTACACAGATGGATTCCTCATTAGAAACAAATCCTGCAGGGCCAAGTGGCTGAAACCTCCAGAACTCAATTTTAAATGGGTGTATTACCAAATGTATCAGTCTGAGAAAAAGATGACATACATGGCAGAAACTGAAGACGTTACTGACACATGGCAGACGTGCCAGACCGCTGGCCCACAGGGACACCAGAAATGATGCAGCCACAAAAGGTTTAAGGTTTTTGGAAAAGCTATATGGTTGTATGTGCAATGGTTGTATGTGCACGTTGTTCATCTGAGGGAGTGAGTGAGTGTTGTGTACTTGTAGTGAGTGTAAATACAGGAAGCAGAGAGAGAGAAGTATAAAGAAAGCGGGAGTAATAAGAGTCAGTTCAAAAGAGCACAAGGCAGAAAAAAAGTTATAGCTCAGTTTCAAAGTTCATTTCCGTCTTCCTCAGAGGAACTGTGTTCACATGCGTCCACATGCATACACACCGATACAGGCAGCAGGAGAGGGATGATTAGACTCCACCAGAGGTTTATATCTCAATAAATGAATGTAAACAAACAAATGAGCACCGGAGGTCTTTGCTCATGTTCTATCTCGACTAAGAGAGGGGGGGGGGGATGAGGAAGGAAGAAAAGAAAACAGAGAGGGAGCGAGAGTGCGTAATAGAATAGATCGAAAGACAGAAAAATGCCAAGGAGACCAGAAAGAACACAAATAAAATGTATGGGACAAAAAAAAAAAACAGGAGAAATAAAATGATTGGTTTTGATTCACATTTTTTTTTTGTCTATCGTTACAAAACAATCACCTGAACATATGTACACTGAAAATGATTGTAATTAATAACCTTTCTTCTTGTACATACTGGCCCCGTGAAGCAAGTTCTTCGACGACTATAGAGAACAAAATCCACAGTGGCCCGGTGAAAAATACACTCCAAAGTTCAGCTGAAGCTACTATGAGGTTTCGGGCACTCTGGGTTTGGAAACAAATGGAGACAAATGGAAAGTCCCAAACATTTGTGTTAATATTTCCATTACAGTTCAGCGAGGAGCTCAAAAATAGGACTTTTGCACTAAAAACACTTGCTTTTTTGGACAAAGACTCACAAATGCTACATGCTAACCAAGGCTACGATCACTCCTCGGCAGCTGCATTGAGACCCTCAAATCACTACTGCAAATACCCATGTAGTCATCTGACTGTAGCAACAATGACAAACCTGTAATGTCTGATTGACTGTAATAATAGGTGATTAATAAGAGAAGTGACAGTAAAGCCTTATATCCTGAAAACCAAGCCGAGTGAGTCATCTATAATATTTGTCTTTCTGTTCAGCCACACTCCTGACCAGATGCTGTCAGTAACCACTTTGTTGTTATCGAGCAAATATGAAATTTCAAAAGTAAAAAATGCATCTATTTCTATCTCTGTTGTGGTGTTTCTGTGCCGACCAGTAACTTGTAATGATCTGAAAACACCAACGTGCAGAAAACCTTCACAGCATCAACGTTCCTTTAGTAGTGGGATGGTCTCAGTCTGAATTCCGAGCAGCAGAAAATGCACTTTATTCCCCCGTATTTCTCTTCCTCTTCAGACCTTCTCATATCCTCTATCTGGTTTGGTTTTAACCGCTTTCTGTGTTCAACTTTCTCTCCCGGCGTACATGTCTGCATCTAAAGCAACTAATTAATCCGTAATCAGCTTGATGAACAAACACACAAACACACACGCACAGCCACGGGAGACAAAAGCAATTTCCAGGACGACGCATTCAGAGTGTGAAACAAAGGTGAATGTACCAACAATTGTCTGTGTTCTTTCTGCTGAATCTGTTTGCACACATGTAACATAGGTTTAAATTGGTAATAAGCCAAGTATATATTATTATACATACCAGAACAGTGTGAAATACTTACCTGGTGTGTAAAGTTGTCTATTGCTTACCTGTCTACACCTGATAGGAGAGTAGTTGAAAAGAGAGTTCCGATGAGTATTGATAGTAATGTGTGATTATGGCATTGTGTATGAATTGCCAATGGCGTGACAATGGTTAGTATTATTAGCTATATTTGCTTATGGTGTAGATGAATAAGGCATCAGCAGCTAGCGGCAGTAGAGTAGTAGAAGCTGTCAGTACGTGATGAGCGAGTTCCAGTAGCAACAGAGAGCGCTTCTGACCTACACTGTATTTTCACATTTTCTGCAGAGATTAAATGTGTCGCACCAGAGTGAGCTAGACAGATAGGATACATGTATGCACATCAGTGTGTTTTAGGATCCAAGAGCACTGTTAGGGTTCTTTCACTAAGCCACGTCACAGAACAGCCGGCCCATGTTGGTGGTTGGAGTGTGTAACTGAGAGGCAAAGAATTAGCCTGTGTGTGTGTGTGTGTGTGTCAGGAGGGTGAATGACTCTCAAAGATGACATTCAGACCTTAAGGCAGTTCACTGTTCTTTCTTGTGTGTATGTGTTGAGAGGAAGCAAGATAAGAGGCGCCACTAAAAGCTTCCTTACTCTCTCACACACACACACACCATGTTGTTTGTTTATTAAACGGGTGTCACATTTTTTGTGTGTTTGCGGTGTCGGAACCTTGTGTGCGTGGAGTCGGAGCGTACGGCATCCTGACACAGAGTGGGAGGACAGACAGCGAGCGAGGAGAGTGATGGAGAGGAGGAGGTGTAGAAGTCACTTGGGTGTCGAAATGACAGAAGGGAGGACGAGGCAGAGGCAGAGAGCAGCAGCAGTTGAGGAGGGAGATGAGCAAAGGTCAAGTATTTGAAAGAGGAAGAAGGAAGTGTGTGTGACAAACAATCCCTGATCTCTCTCTTTATTTCCCAACTTCCCTAAGAAACTGTTTGTTTTCGTTCCTCTGTCATGTTGACTGCTGGAACCGTCCCTGCTCGTCCAGCCCTCTGACCCAACCCTTTTATTTCATTTGGAGCGAGACAGAGACAGAGACAGACACACTACAACAACCAGTTGGACAAGGATTAGGGAGGAAGTAGCTTGGGCCAAACACACAACCGAGATAAAACAATTATTTACTGTTGAGCTTTCCTTTTGAGAGTTACTGTGGGGGAAGGATGTACAATCCTGCCAATACACATCTGAGGTATTCAACATATTTTTACAGAAAATTTGAAGTAAAAATCTAAGATCAGCCATTTAAAGCATTAAACAATAACGGTTGTCCACAGGTCCGGCTTTTATGCGTAATACAATTTGTTCTGGCAGAAACAGACGCTGGCTGAACTTTACAACTGCAGCTGCTGCTTTAACTTCTGAAATAGCGGGTTTTTTATGTTTTGGCTTCTTTCAAAGTGTGTTTACGGTCGTTGGCAGAAAACCAAACAGATAGCCAGTGAGGTCAATAAAACAACACTTCTGATTCAACTACTATTTTCCTTCCAAAATACACACAGGCTCTTGAGAACAGAGTAAAATTGCTATTTTCTCCAGTGTGGACCGATTGAAACACTGTAAACAGTGAGTGCTGCTTCAGTACTGTCCAACTGTCCAAATGATTTTTATTGACTTCCTTTTGGCCACTGTTGCAAAGGAAGGCCATGTTCCTGACATCTCTGGGTCCGTTTTGTTGGTGGTACTGTTCTTGTATCCAGAAACAGTGAAAAAGGATGTCTTGAGCAGACACCTGCAGTGCAATGTGTGGTGACAAGAAAGGGGGTGACTCCTGCTGGAAACTCACCGTCACCACTGTACGTTATAGTAAAATATATAAATAACCACAGTGAATAGAAAAGGAATCAAAGATGTGCACAGGCAGCTGTCACATGGCATTGGGAGAGATGTAGGAAATCACAAGCTGGAGCATAACTGGAATCTGTTGAAAGAACACTGTGTCTTTCCTTTAATATCTGGTGTACAGTTACGAAATCTATATCACAGTTGTGCATATTTTCTCTCGCTTTCCTAAAAACACAACCACAACAAAACAGACAACCTTCATTGCAGCTCATTATTGACTTCTGCATTGACTATTGTTTAATTTCTGGTTGCCATGATTGTTGTCTATAGTTCTGTGCTCTCGAAGATCAGCCAACAGCACCTTCTTGTCACCGACACCTCTGGGAACTGTTCAAATGGAAGTCCTTTAAAGGGGTACTTCAGCAATTTAGTATTGCACTTCCATAAAGCTAGGGGACTTGCTGAGGACAGATTAACTAAAGAATGGTCAAAATCAAAGCAGCAGAGGCCAAGATATGCTGACTGTAAGGGGACGGGTGTTACGCCAGAGAAGAACTACTTTTTGTATGATGTGGAAGGTGGAGTGAAAAGGCCTTCTAACGGGGTACACTGGCAGCTGAACTGTGTGAAATTGTTGGAGCTCCCTTTGCGTGTCCGTCTGTAATCTTGATGATACAAACACATTTACTAATAAATTCAATGTGGCATTTGGACAAATAATGAATATTAATTACCAAATTGATTACCGAGTTTTGGCACAGGTGGTTCGGCCATTCACTGTCACCCTATACTTCAATAAAAGAATCACTTGGATAGCACAGGGAGAGAAAGGAATACACACAACTGTAAAAAAAAAAATGAAAACTGAACAGGCACCAACTCGTTGAGGCTAAAATGCCAAAATAATTTAAAACCTAAATCATCATTTGGGTTTAGCTGAAGTAAATTAATGCTTACTGTAAACTGGGTCTCAGTGTAGAGTGGAAACAGCTGAGAGAGATTAAACAGAGTAGATGGAGAAGAATGGCTCATTACTGTGTTTGTATTGGTTTGTGTGTGTGTGTGTGTGCGTGTGTGTTTATGATTATTATTCATGCAGAGTTGCTATGATACAACGAAGCCAGCTGGGGAGCAAGCGCTGCGCTCAACCTCTGTTGCCCTTCCTCATTCATTAACACACACAGACATGCATGCAAGCAAGACCCTAAACACACAAACACACACACACACACACACACACACCCAAGTCAGACAAATCAGTAATCTACCCGAGCAGCGCAAACACAAACACAAACAAACATGCAAGCCCTCGTACCCTCGCTCGTGTTAACATTCAGTGTGTAGTAGCAGGCTTACTAAGTGGCTTCCTCTCCGCCTACACACAGCTCCCGAAGGCTGAGAGCATCTGAAACACAGGTACACAACGTAGAGGACTGTCAACTACAGCTCAACGCAGGAGGGAATGCACACGTGATCATTCATTTGAAACACCTTCCTTTTACAAACCTGATGCCACTATCTGCACCATCGTTGGCCAATTACAACGGAGAAACCAGCAGATACAGATGCACAGATCAGCAGTTGGTGTCCAAAATGTGCAGCGTTAAGTGATCCCTCTATAATGTAGAACAGATGAATTGAGCTCAATCGAGTGATGACGCCTCATTGATTTTCTTTCTGAAGAACAGAGAGACGAAAGAGATGCTCCAAGACAAAGGAAGACGAGGTCATTTTTGAAAGATTTGGACCTTGTGGTGTGAATGTGCGTCCCCTGTCTGTTTGTCTGCCCTGCGATTGACTGGCGACCAGTCCAGGGTGTTTCCCTGCCTCTCGTCCAATGTTAGCTGGGATTGGCTCCAGGCCCCCCGTGACCCTTTGGGATAAGCAGTCTGGATAATGAATGAATGAATGGACCTTAAAGCAGCCTCCCGCCTCTCTCTGCGGTCTTGTGTCACTCCGCTAAGACCCTCCCACCAAACACACAACTTCGACTGGCAGCAGAAGGAGTCGGTTACATAGCCGTCAACATCAGAATTTTAAAATAAGGGAGATTTTCTGTCGGCTCTCACCACCCAACCCCTACCATGTAAATGAAAACACATAATGGTGTATACATTCAGGACATACACAGCCATTGACAGGGTGGTTTTGTGCCTCTTGTGTGCTCTTGTGCTTGGAAGATTTTTCACGCTGGCTAATGTGCAATCCAAAAATTTGAATGGCTCACTTTACAAAAAACATGAGTTTGCCCGACTTTGCTTTTCATTAAATCAGGGAAGGTCTCCTCCCATTTGGTTAAGTACTTGCATAGATTTTTAGCTTTTCTTGGCAGGTCCAACTGCATCTCCATGCCTCTCTTGATCACTGTCATCCGTAGTTCTTCTTCTTGTTGTTCTCTGGGTTTACTTGCGGCTGTTGCAACTAATGTTCTACATACTGCCACCTGCTGTACTGGAGGTAAACATTGCCAACTTCTTTTTTAATTAGGCCTATTATTATTATTCGTTTTAGAAGGTAAAAAATACGAGAGATTTACGGGAAAATATTTAAACGGGAGGACGGCTGGATAGAAGGAAAAACACGTCTATGATCTGTTTGAATCCTTAAAATGTTGTTTTAGACTTTACCACCAAGGATTATTTTATTTATCCAGCAGCTTTCTAAATGGAGTCATTGGACGAAGGACAGTAGAATCCTTTGACTCAGAGTTTAAAGTTAGAGTTATGACCTTTTAATATGAAAGCATCAAGAAAAAGAGAGCAAGTCCTCTTACCTCCTTACCTAAATCGGAAAACAGGTTGTTTGTCAATGCTTTCTATAATAACACATATGAGGATTTTATGATCTGCTGCTATAACTATAGTATGGATATGTTTAGGAAACGGAAACTACTTGGTTAAAGTTAGGAGGGCATCGCCTTCTGCTGTTGATGTCACAAACGTTGTACTCGCAACCATCCAAGACTTTTTGCAGTGGCATAACAACAGAGTCATTTCTCCACCAATCAGAAGAACCTGCTTGTCAGGAAACCGTGAACATGGAAAGATTAAGTGCTGCAAGTGAGGACAGTCTTAAATGAAGTGGCGAGGACAATACAGTATGGAAAGAAGTGTCAGTATTTCTGTATATATCTTTAACGTGTTTTTGTCTGCAGCAAAGTGCAGGTGTATGTGTTTGGAAGTAACATATATCCATATGTGCGTGTACGGAAAATATAACAAGGTAATCCTGGTCAATATGGCGATCCTTAATACGGAGCAATCAGTTTGTCTGCCTCACATCAGCCACATTACACCTAAATGAAACCAAATTTCACTTTAACCGTTTAAAACATGTAAATTTATTCCCCTAGGCATGAATTCAGTCCTAACCCCATGTCAGCCGACACCTGCCGTGAAAGTATTTCACTGATTATTACATAACTTTAATATCTTTAGAAGAGTATCGAGAGTACAAACACACGTTCAGACACACCGAGCTGAGCGAAAGCAAAACAATGGAGGGAGACAGACCCTCCACGGGTGATGACGACTGTCTGGGGAGCAGCACGGTCTTCAGAAAAGAGCAACAGTCCAGGACCTGTCTGGACAAACACACATATATATAAAAACCCTGCAGTGACATGGTGGTGCAGTCAACTAGGACCTCATTATCACCGGGCTCTGAAATGTACCGTTGACCATCCAGGAAACACACACACCTGGCTCGGGCGCGGGTATCGCTTAAGGGTCACTGGGAAGGATTTGAAGCACATCTCTAGCGACCACAGGGGTGCGAGTGTGTGGGCCTTTGTGCATATATTTGCAAGCGACCCTGTGTGTGTGCTTGTCCTTGTGACCGTCAGACTGTGTGTGTGTGTGTGTGTGTGTGTGTGTGTGTCTCAGAGGGCTCGCAAAACCTGCCCCTGCTATCGATACTCTCAGAGTGTCACACACGCCTGACTGAGCAGCTACAGGAAAGAGGAAATGAGAGGATTTGGAGTGTGACATTTGCGCCTGCATTTAAGAGAGTGTATGGCTCTGTGTTTATGTGTGTTTGCGTGTTTGAGTGTAGACCGTAGTTCCTTGTCAGCCTGCGAGGTTGCATGGGTCAACGAGTTGGTCTGTCTATACTATGAGCAGGCAATCGAGCATTCACTCTGGTCTCTTTGCTTCACTGCAAGCGTTTGTGTCAGACAGGGCAGGTTCAGTGTGTCAGAGCGGTAGCAAGTAACTCTAGTAGGTGAAATAAACTGAGAGGAAATGGACAGGGATAAGGGTGGATGAAAGGGAACAGAGTTAAAGCGAGAAGGAGGGGATAAGGTAAAGAAAACGTGGAGAATGCATAGCTTTAATCAACATATGGATGGGTGGATTCTCTGAGCTGACTGTACCATATCATGAGGCCTAATCACTAAGTTAAACGTTTTGAGTCCTGTGGATAAAAGCACTCATTATGAGAATTTTGATATTTTTGGGCATTACTTTTGAGAGATGGCAAGAGAAAGATGGGGAATGACATGCAACTATGGTTCCTGGCTGGACTCAAACCAGGGACGTCAGGGTTCATGATGGCCGTCTTAACCCCTTGGCCACCGGGGCATCCCTGAAGATGAGAAATAATAACGACTGAAATTGGATGGGAAGTAATTGGAATAGGATTTGGATGGGAAGTGATCAGTTTGCATGGGAAGAAATAGCACAGGAAGAAAACTCCCTCCTCCAACGCTTTCTAATTACAGTTACCTTATATAAAATTGCAATTGAACAAGGGCCTAATAAAATATTTGTGTGATTGTACTGAATAAACACTGTTCTTACTGTGTACTACACAGTAAAGTGTTGTATTTTTAAAGTGTTTCACAAGGTGTGACTATTTCTTCCGACAACGATGGCGACGGGAAGAAGCACATCTCTTGTAGTGAAACAAGCTGCAAGGTTTTTGGAAAGTTTGCCTTGTGACTTAAAATGATGATTTATCAGTGCAGAAGCTAAAAGAAGTTACAGAATGCTTTGAAGACGATTACATGAGGGGCACAAACTGGGGCCTATACAGGGTTAAAGAACCATTTTCTTGCTCTAAATAAGAGTATCGAAATGATCAGAAAGTATGGGTGCCAGAGAAAAATCTTAAACACGCTATACGAAGCAGTGAGTGGGTGCTTTTCAAGTCTTGTGTAACTTTGCACTTTTGACATTTTATGGATAGTTTGCGTGGGCGGGATCTCACCACACAGCCAAAATGTACAGTAAGCGAAGATGAATATTAAAATTTGGAATGATGAACTGCCTCTTTACTTCGTTCTTTTAGTTACAGCCATCAGACCGGTGCTCTAGCATTCCGATGTTTGTCCTCAGTGAGAGGGCAAGGAAGAGAGAAGACATTGGAAATTGAGAGTGACAAAGAAAAGGTGAAAATGAAAAACAGAACAAAAAAAGGACTGCAGGCAAAAGATGGAAAGAAAGAGAAAAAGGAAGAAATGAAGAAAGCTGGAGAGGGTGAAGGGATTTTTGATGAATTGGTTTGGAATGAGAGCAGAGTGCTGGAGAGACCAGCAAAAAACAAACCGGACTAAAGCATTTATTTACACTCTGCTTCTCAATTAAGTCAAATAGGCCACTTTAACGAGAGTGACATTTCAACAGTATAATGAGATACGGAAGGCTGAGGGTCCTTCTGCAGGATGGATGCTAACTGTGTGTGAGTGTGTGTGTGTTTGAACATACACCGATCAGCCATAACGTGATGACAACATGGGCAACCTGACCAATCTGCAGCTACGCAGCCGCCATATGCAACAAACTGATGCTCTGTGTGTTCTGACGCCTTTCTATCAGAACCAGCGTTCACTTCTTCAGCAGTTTGAGCTACAGAAGCTCTTCTGTTGGATCGGACCACACGGGCCAGGCTTCGCTCCCCACGAGAATCAATGAGCCTTGGTGGCTGTAACTAAAAGAACAAAGTAAAGAGGCAGTTCATCATTTCTAATTTTAATATTCATCTTTGCTTACTTTACATTTTGGCTGTGTGGTGAGATCCTGCCCACGCAAACTATCCATAAAATGTCAAAAGTGCAAAGTTACACAAGACTTGAAAATCACCCACTCACTGCTTCGTATAGCGTGTTTAAGATTTTTCTCTGGCACCCATACTTTCTGATCATTTCAACACTCTTATTTAGAGCAAGAAAATGGTTCTTTAAGCCCGTATAGGCCCCAGTTTGTGCCTCTCATGACCCTGTCACCCGTACTGACCACTGCAGACCAGAACACAACAGAGCTGCAGTGTTGGAGATGCTCTGACCGCAGTCGTCTAGCCATCACAGTTTGGCCCTTATCAAAGTCACTCACATTCTTACTCTTGCCTATTTTTCGTGCTTCAACACATCAACCTGGAAGAAAAAACTTTCACTTGCTGCCTAATATACCCCCACCCCCCCACTCACCTCACGTCACCTGTCAGTGCTCATGAAGTTATGGCGGATCGGTGTACGTACATGCAAATCTGTACATGGAAACACACCCACGGTCCTGTTTTGTCTCCCATGGGTGGCTTACATTTGTGTAGGATGCACATCTATTTCCTTGCATGTCAGTTCGTGCACGCTTGCACACGTGTGTTTATTCGTATTGTCTCGACCCTCCCTCCCCTTACCTCCGCTGTCTCCACCGCGCCTCTGTGACAGCGTTTGTATAAACAGGACAATCTGGAAAGCTTCAGCGGCCGTCCCGGGAATGTTAACAGGCTGCATCGTAACTTTACACCTAGAGGAGTGTGTGGGTGTCTGCAAGTGTGAGTGAGTGAAGGGGTGAAAGAGAGCACAAAGAGAGAGAGAGAGAGAGAGAGAGAGAGAAAAGAGAGAGAGGGTGAGGGAGAGATAGGAAGGTGGAGTGTGTATGCTGGTGTAACAGAGCGAAAGAGAGAGATCGACTTGATGGAGACAGAGCGATGGAAAGTGAAGGTTTGGTTTCCCCTGGGTGTGTGTGCACGTGTGTGTGTGAGGAATGCAGCACTTTGGAGCGCAGGGAAACTCCCTCTGTGGTAATGTTTTAAGCAGCTAATAAACTCTCATGGCTGAAAGGATGAAACTCTATCCACACCAGGTGAAAACCATTTGTCGTGTTTTGTGTTTAGATGTGAGTGAACGCACAGATTCCTCCGTGTGTGTGTCTGCCCACATGTGCGCTTTTGCCTGTGTAGAAATATATGCACACATGCTCTGTTTATGTGTCTGTTTATGTGTGTAAAACGCCTGTATGGAAGATAAAAGCTCCATTCTTGGGGGGGGGGGGGATCTTTGTGCACATGTAGTCTGTATGTTTTCTGTTCTAACACAGAGCAGAACTCCTGTTGAAAAGAGCCATTAGATATACATCACCCCAACTTTACCAAAATATAAGAGGCCATGAAAAATAAGCTTCCATAATTGGACACATGGCATACTTTCTCCTCAGCTTACAGAGGCAGGACGTGTACATTTGTGGAAATTAAAAATAAGTTTTTATGTGTTAGTAGAAGATGAGCTGGTTTTGTGTTCCCCTACAATGGTAATTACAAGTTACTCTGAAATGTCATCTATTAGGCCCTAATAATTAGGGAATCACACTTTTCTGGAATTGTACTTCTACCTCCAGAATCCATGATTTCGGATACGTAACGGACACTTTAATTTGAAAAACATCATCATGATCATCATCATCCACAAGCAGGATTCAGTAATTATGGCAAGTGAATCTGTAATATGACAACCAAAAGGATAATTTTCCTTTTAAACATTTGCATGTTCCAACAAGTAATCACTGTAAAAACAAAATAAATCAATAAAAAAATTCAGTTTATTGTGATCATTCCAGCAATTGTGGTCAATTGTTTCCGTTTCCACAAGCTGACCATGTTAGCACGGGTTAGCAAAAAAAGAATTATTAAAAAAAAAAAAAAACATATCGTGTGTTCACATTTTTTCCCCCCAGTGCACAGAAGTAAGAGTGACTACGGAGTGACACTTATGGAAGAGACATTTAGGTTTAACCAGACAAGTTGTTGTTAACATACCTGTCAGGCTTGTTTATGTTCCCCCCGTCTCTTGCCCTCTGGACTCTGTCTTTGCTCTGCGTGTGTGTAAATGCGCGTCTAAGTGTTTGTGATGAGAGCGTGTGAGAAGTCTTACAAATGCATAACCACAAACTTCCACGCACACTCTTGTGCAAGCGTGCGGATGACTCTCCAGTCAGAAAACAGTGGAAGCCGTCATTCCCTCCAGCCGCTACACAGACATTTTGTTCAAGTCTGTCATCAGCATGAAGAAGGCAACATTAGTCCATCCGTCAAACACGCATACACTCAG
>JAVQJF010031911.1:27500-42296 GCA_036023855.1 Gadopsis marmoratus
AACCCGCATCAAGTGAAACAGACCAGCTCCGGGCTGGCCATCTGGAGCATCGGCAGCCTTGGAGTGATGGCACAGGGGCCTGTTCAAGAAAGTGTGTTTAACAAACTCTGAACCTAAACCTGAAATCTGAGCTGACTAACAGTCAGAACCTCCAGTTTTCTGAACCGACGGCCCATATCGGCAGGACCACATCATTTGTCTGTGCCTTCAAACACAATTACAAATCACTGCTGAATGATAAATCAGTTCTATGATGTGATAACGCTACAGTAAAGGTTTGGTAGATCATGGTAAAAACTTCATTAATGGTAGTTACAATAATAAACATGTGGCTATGGTCAGGCTTCCAAAACATTGCTGACTGTCCATTTCAAACAGGAACAGAATCGCGTTCTCCTGTGTCAAAGTTTGATGTTTTAACTTGTGCTCCCGTAATTACTTCGGCCACTAGAGGGCTTTGTTATTTGAACATTAAAATAAATGCCATTTGGAGGCAGTTGATGAAATGACTGATGCATGATTGTAGTATAAATACAACTGTATCTGGAAGGTCCAACATTTATTGGGTCAGGATCACAGCAAAGGAACACTCCAAGCAACTCCACAAAAAGGTCACGGAGAAGCACAAGTCAGGTGAAACCTAGCAAAGATAAAACCTCCATCATCTCTGCTGGAAGTGCACATATTTGTATTTAATTAAGACTATTTTTGGGGATGGAAAGACCTGATTTAAAGCGGCGACACCAGATCCTCAGTACAGCTAATTTTGTATGTTATTAACGGTAAACTTTACAAAAGGAGACAAAAAAGGAGAACGTGGGACTGAAATGAAGTGCCACTTAAAAAAGACACCTCATAATTTCAGAACTGGCATCAAATTAAATCCACACTGTGATTCATTATTGCTTGTAGCATGAATGTCTTAATAAAAGTAATAAAAGCAGAAGAGATGATAGATTGGGGGTCTGTAACAGCATAACACAAAGAAACATAAACAAGTGCGCAATATCCTTTTCTCTACACTTATCTTCATCTTTCATTTTCCTGTCATCTTCCAGCTCCCTCCTCTCTGTCCTTGTGTGCCCTCTCTCTCCCTCCTTCAGCCCTCACTCTTCTCCTGTTTTCCTGTCCTAAAGTCTGCCTTTGTATCTCGAGTGCTTTGTTGTGACATCGCCACCTTGGAATTATGAGGATCCATCTGCGTTCTGAGCGACTTTGAGATATTGAGCCTCAAAGATTTTGGGTTCCCTATAGTTGATGGAGATGGAACCTTTTTGTTCTGAATGATTTGCTCAGTGTAAAAAAGTCAGAACAAGCATTCATCTTTAAACACCTCACGTGATGTTAATAAGTTGTCACCGAACAAGAACATGTGAATAACTCAATTTTGACTAAAAACTCAGATAGAACCTTATAATTCCAAGGTGACGAAATGTTTGGGGGCAATCATTCCTCCTATTTCACACATATGTATCTGCGTCTGGGTTTTCTTATTTCAATGTCTTGTCTTGCGACAAAACAAGTCATGGATGTTAGTCTGTTGTTCCCCAACTTATTTCCCTGTGCAGAAATGAACTCTGTGGCTCAGCAATCCGTCTTCGAAGAGCATCACTGAATATAAGAGAGAAAGAGGGACAGAGGCTGTATGAGTTTGAGGATTAGAAACTAAACAGGAATATTTTTGTGCATGTAAGTTTATACCGCCCTCCCTCTTTCACTCTCCCCTCTCTTGCGTCTTCCCCTCAAGCGATTTGAACACAAATCCTCAACTACAGAGTCTATTAGCTCGGACAGGGATTGTGTAAAGAGGGAGATGTATTTCGGGAAGATTATAATTGCTCAAGTCATGTTGGTCACCTCCCTGTGATTGACTGTAACTGTGTGATTTGTGTTTGTGTGTATAGGCTGGAAGCTTCCCACATGTGTGTGTGTTTGAGAAAGACAGAAATACACAGTGGTGACTGTTCTTAGTACTCATCCAGTTAGTTGAAACGCAACATAGTTTGTTTAAATGACCTGAATTGACGTGAACTGAGGCTCCCAGGCTCTACAAGTCCTGCCCCTTTGGTAGGATGTCCAAAGCCTAAATCACACCATAACCACTTTTAATAAAAACATTTGATCGGTGGACCTTGTTGAGGTCTGCGCACAGCCTTACAAGCAAAACTCAGGGCAAGCAAGTCCCCAGACCTTGTTTGGTGGTGCACAAAGGGCCATACAATTACTTTTAAAAGGTTTGTCAGTACTTTCTCAGTTATGTTTGATAGACCAGACTTTGGTTTGAGCATTTATGGTCTAAAACAATCCAAAAGTGTTTATTTCAGAAGTGTTTATGTAATATAAACATCACATTTAGGTCTAGCCTCTCGCCAGAAATTCCTCCCTGCTCAGTTGAAGTTTGTTTAGCGGGGAGCTACGTTACTGCTGCTAAAAGACAAAATGGAAGAATGCCATGAAGTACAGAGAAAACACACCAGAAAGATCACGATGAGCATTTCTTTGTTACAGGCTGAAAAACCTCAAAGGTACAAGGAGAACATTTTACCTTGCGGACCTTGGTGTAAAACCAAACTGACTGTCAATGCGTAATACTTCTACTGCCAACCAGCATCACAGGTGTCTAACAGTTTTGGAGGGAGCCCATAAAAAGTGTCAGAAAAGCAACTAGCTTTCCTGCCATTTTAAACGGACAATCACTAACATGAGAAAGCTGAATTCATGCTTGCTAGTAGTGGTTCCACGACGAGGATGACACCTGTAACCGTGGGAAACGCAACACAGGAAAGATGGCATAAAGACATGAATGACAAAAATGAGACAAAAACATCACATCCCAAAACTAGACTAAAAATGTCTTCACATTTTGTTGACTAAAACTAAATGAAAATCTGACTAAAACAAATGTACATTTTTGACAAAAGACTAAAATGAAATCAAAATTGGGTGCCTGTGGGACCTGTTTACCAAGTCAAGTTGGAATCAAGTCAAAACAAAGATGGACGAGAAAGTGTGGAATTAGGTCTTCATTTCCGAAATGTCACATTCAGAGAAAAGCTGCAGTGCCGCACAGTTCGGTTTGTCCGATGGCTAATGTAAATAGTGTACACATGGAGCAGAAATGTACCAAAGGGAAGCATCTATTCCTTCAACTTATAGGTCATTATAAGTTATATCATAACTTATATGAAAGTTTGTTTACTGGTCTTGGGGAGTAGCACTGCGTACGTGACGAAAGCTGTATAATAATGTGTCCAAAAGAAGTGCGCTTACCAGACCTCTGTAGCTCGCTCCTCAGCTCTGCTTGACGTTAACTATATTAGCCGCTACTAGCATACTGTCGACGGTCACGTTGCATTGTGGGTAATGTAGGCAACAGGTTTGGACAAGGAAGAAGACTGCGTGGAATAAAAACAATGATATCTCAGGTTCTGCCGCATTGATGTTGATCCTTTTTGTTTTAAACTGTCAGCCGAAAATGTTATATGAGTGAAATGGAATTATGATGTTCGAGGTAATTATTGTTTTACCGATTTGTTTTGTAGCTTTTCATTATGATGTACTTTATTTTTGAGTTGTTGTCTGACTGTAATTGTCATCTCTCTGTAAAGCACTTTCGTTCAACAGTTGTTGTTGTTATGTGCTCTCTATAAATAAATTGACGTGACATAATTTGCTCACGTTGGTAATTTCTGTATGATTAGCTTTTCTTTCCGGTTTATTCCGCTGTAATTATTTTAGAAGAAAGTGTGTTATCAGTTGTCAGATAAAACCATGCCAGTGCTGTCACAGCTGCTGACTGACAGCCTCACAACTCCATAACTGCTTTCCTTCTCTAATTGAAATGTCATGATATCTTGTGTGCTGAATTTGTTTCTTGACCGCAGAGTCAATGAAATCCTCCCAGACTCCATCGGAAACTTTCAGTGACGTGGCGTTAGAATTAATGGAAAATTAAGCCATTTTATTATTAGTGATTACAGCTGCAGAAATAAAACCAGCAACACATAACACAAAACCACATTTTCTGTTTATACTTCATTATATAACAAGGTCAGAAACAACTGCACGAGTGAATAAAAGAGAAAAAACATTGAGGGGGGGGATGGAAAAGATACAGACAGACAAGAGAATCATGAATAAAAATGTGAGCAACGTCTGTTTGGTGGTTTGTAGCTTTGCTGTGGAGAAAAGCTGACAATTACTGAATTGAATAACACAATAATACATAAATTAATTCCCTTTTCGGTTGTCCTGTTTTCTCTCACGTTGTCTGTTCTCTCTCTCTGATGGGTGTCACCTCTCCATTTAGCTGCTTTTGACAAATGAGTTGCAGCTGAAGATGAGTGTGTGTAGTGATATCTGTATGCGTGCGCACTGAGTAAAAGCTAAGTTGCAACTCAAAGCTCCACAAAGGAGTTGAGATTGAGACCTTTAAACAAAACAAAAAAAACACAGTACAGCTGTAGTATTAGTCCTTATTGAACTGAACTGAACAAACGGTTCAAAACCACTGATGACGTCACACTCGAGATGTTTTTCCAGTTAATCTTACCGACATTATTCTTTCGGTTGCAACCAGCCACGCTCAAACAAAATAAATCACATAACATATTGTTTATCCTGTCTTTGAGTCTAAGGCAATTCAAGGTCATGGAAAAGGAATATAAAAAAGCACCTGTTAACTGAGATTTTGGTAATGTAAACGTGTTGCGTGAAGGAATCAGTGTTTGGGCTCTAACCCACACGGGTCAAACGCTCTGCTGACACGTGTCTGGTTACACAAACGTACAGCAGTTGCTACTGGAGCATAAAAAAAGAGAAGGAAAACGCGCACACAGACGTGCAAAGAAACTGTTGGTGTTTCTTCGCTTCCTGCAGTGTTGTTTCTGTGTTTGTGTGATCACTAAGAGACTACCACATGAAAGCTGTGGCGCACTCTTCCAGGTTCAGGTTCACAGCCACTTCAGCTGCCTTACATGGAGACATGGCAACAACTTTACTAGTCTTTGTGTTTGTGTCTAAGTGAGAAAGATAAATAGATAAAAGATAAATTAGTATCCAGTGTGTTTGCGTTGTGTTCACAGTACAGAGTGTGTGGCCAACTGTTCATACCTGAATCCTCTTTGTGTATAAATGCAGGCTGCTTTCTTCTTTCTCCTGGAAGTCCCACGTTGAACTTGCATCATGAGACAATGCTGGCAAGCAGCCGAACACAGCAGCAGCAGCAGCACACACACACATACATGCACACACACACACACACCAAGAAATCCCACCCAGTGTGGCCCAGCACTGTGGATCCAGCCTGGCACACACCACACATAGCCAGTCACCCTCAGCGCTCCAGCGGCCTGGAGGACCCAGAAAGAGAGAAAGCGTAAGTGTGCTTGCAAGAAGCCTCAAGGTTATCAATGGGCTGCAGTGTGTGTGTGTGTGTGTGTGTGTGTGTGTAGGATGGGAAAAGGGGAAACAGCTGCCAGTGGAGTTTACCACAAGTCATTACTGTGCACAGGGGACAGAGGAAATGTAATTTTTACACACAATCACTTAATAGGACACACTGTGCGTTCCTAATACAGTCCATGACCCTGTCAGGATGTGAACCTTGGGACTCACAAACAACACACACATACGCACACACACACACAATACAGAATTTGCTGTAATCTACATTTCAAAGGATTCATTTACACCACACAACAGTGGTTCCCAACCTGGGTGTCGTCAGACGTTTAACGCGATTGGATAGTGGACACGTTTGCTTATAATCAGCCCTAAGTAATTTAAATACAACTATCTGAGAAAGAAAAATCAGTCTTTGGTTGAACTGCTCACAGTGACATACTGCATAAACGGGTTCCCAAGTAGAGACATACTGCAGCTTTGTTTTAAGAGTTGCAGGTCTAAAAGGTTGGTAACCGCCGCACTGGAATGGAATGAAAATAAGTTTGACTTACATACCTTTATCTCCTTAAATGTAACAAAAACACACAAAGTTAAAGCGATTTTCTAATATACCACTGCACTGACCTGTTGCTGAAATGAGTCTTTGTCAAAGAGACTTGAGGTTCCACCCTGCTGTTTGGGAAAGATCTCATAAACCTTTCAAACAACTCCACCCAAAGTACAAAATTTCCTATATTTTTCTGACGTGCGCACAAAGTGCTGAATGTAATGACAAAATCTGATGACTTAATAGAAAACTGACATTTGGCCTTGCGTATTACTTCTGCATATCGATGCTGATTTGCACAGTATTGAATTGCACAATCAGTTTCAGTCAATGCCGATTGGAACTCACTCGAGTTCCAGAGGCAACAGACATGAACACTGTGGTAAACTTGTATTACCATGATTAAAAAGATTGTGTGTATGTGTGCACGCGACTGTGTCTAAAATAAATACACTCCAGATGTGATACGTGCTTGTCACACTTGAATCACAAGTCCACAGTCATAGAAAAAAAATGTGTCAGTTGACAATAATTAATGAGGATTTTGGGAGGTCTGGCAGTTCCAAGGACGGCCTTCAAACACAATTTGTACTGTACATGAAAAACAATCAGAAGTCAAGGGAACAAAAAGCAGGCTGCCATGCTGCCAATAATAGCTACAACTGAACAATACCTTGCCAAGTACACACACACACTCACACATCCACAAACTGGCAGCCACTCATAATAGGAAATCCTAATTACAATGGCTTCCAATGATTATTAAAACTACTAATAATAACTGCAAATAATTACAGCATGCCAAAGCTGCCCTGGGAGGGAGGTTGGAGCAATTGCACACCCAGTCAGTCAGTGAGTAGTTCATACAGTCAGTCAGAGAGTCAACCAGGCTGTTTGACAGTCTCTCAAACACAGCATCAGTCCAATCATTTTCCAGCACGAGGCCACTCACTCAGCTAGTCTACATGGAAGGTTCAGAAGATACTGTAGGTTTAGTCATGAGCTGACCGTCTCAGCTTTATTTATATAGCGCCATACCATAACAAAGTTATCTCAGGGCACTCGTTCGTGTAGAGTCTATCTAGACCGACTCTTTATTTACCCAACAATTTGGCAACTTGTCAATTGAATCTGCAGTAAGTGATCGTGACCAGTAGACAGACGTCTCCCAGAAACAGAGTCTTCTCAGTTTGGGAACACTTTCTATATTTAATCTTGTAAATTCTGAAAGTTGGGGGACATACGTACATTAGATAACAGAATTATGCATTTAAAAATGCACGGATGTCCTGATCAGTCGCTCGTATACTTGGACATCCTGCAGTCTTGGAGAAGTCCTACAATGTTGGCTCAGGAAGTTGGTGAGAGCCATCAGGAGTCATTCATACTGTTAAGGTGAAACAAAACAACAATTTAAACGTAAAGCTCCTGAACGCTGCACAGATCTGCAAAGTGCCGTGAGGATTCTCAGTGAGGTCAAGAGTAGCAGCAAATATCATTTAAACCAAGATTTAGGGAGCCATGAACATTTTCACTCTTTCACTAAAACAACAACAAAAAAGGAAAAGCCATGGAACCAAAAGGTTGTCAGTCAGCCAACCAGTCGTTCTGTCCTTCCACACTCTTTTAATTTGCACTATTTCAGTGACATGTTTGATCCAGACGGTCCAGAAGTACCCAGCCATTAATCTTTTAACTAATTTAAGTTCTGACATGCATTAACACAAACACCAGGACTTAAAGAGCCATTATAATCAAGACTATTGAATGTTGAAAATACACAAATCACACAGACACACTTTGTAGATCCATATTGAACACTGAGCACAAAATGAACTTTGGCAGTGACTCAGGAGAATTTAATTACTTCCTCTCTCCCTCTCCCTATTGGCCGAGAGGTCTGGGATATGCTAATTAAGCCTTGACTGATAAAACATTCCCTTGGCCTCTGTGTCTCATTACTGGTAACTTCTCTGATTGCAGCACGAGTCCAGAACCCATAGTATCTGATAAATAAGAAAGCACCTCAAGCCACAGACTGGGACTAAATCGGAGGGCTGTGACCTAGCAGTGTGATGGCACTATGCCAGAAAGACTGAAAAAAACTTTGTGCTGCAATCGCTGTACCTTATCTTCTTTTTCTAATTGATAATTAGTCTTGCATTAATTTGGGGCCAACATCTATCTCTTATCACAAAGGTACAATTTATCAGCTGCTTAAATGATGGACTAAATTGGGTTGGCAATGTTAATGATTCACCTTGCAGTGTATGGGGGGACATGAGGGAAATCATTTCTCCTGACTCATATTTAATTAACCTTAACAGATGTGCTGGGCATGCATTGTAGCCTAAAAAAAAAGAGGCACATGTTTATAACATTTAAAGTATGACATCTTTGGCAAATGCTGATTTTAAAATGAATATTTTAATGCAAAAAAAAACATGTTATATACATTAATATAAAATTGTAGGAAATAGCATTTTAAAATGTTTTTTTTTTGGATACAAGCAGCTTAATAAAAAAAAAAGTTAAAAAAGCAACTAAAAAGTTGTTTAGTTGGTTCCTTCATATACTGGTCTCTGTACAGGCAGAACCAGGAGTACCAGAACTCTTCATACAGAAGACTCTGCTTAGTACCTTCAGCTTGTGCAACTCATACCGTACTGCCAAAAACCAGCCATACTAACAGAATATTTGATATGTTAACCATGCTATGCAAAGTGTCTTTTTTTGTATTTTTTCTTCCCAATTTTTGAAAAAGCAAGTTCAAAATTGCAAATTGTGAATTCGGGGGGGCATACAGTGTAGCACGGCAACAGTAGCCAAACGCTCTGCGGCTCGGGTATACCTAACCAACATCACAGGCTATCATTAAGAAGAAATACATAACAACTAAATGCTTGTGAAGAGTTACATATGTGTAAAATGCGCGCTAATATCAGAGGAGTAACAATAATACACCTTCATGTAATGTTCACATCTCAATACACTGTAGCTCAGCTTCACCAGGCAGTGAGGCAGCATTCAGATACACACAGTTAAGAAGACATCGTCCAGCTTTGCATTCTGATAACGATGACACCAAAATCGTCCACGTGGCCGCAGAAGATCATTTTCTCTGTTGCTCCATGCTCACTAACTATGATCATCCAGAGTATTAAATCTGACCATTTGGCAACAAGCAGAACCTTTTGCTTTGGTATACAAGCAACAGGTTCAGACATTAGAACTCAGGAAGGTCAATAATTAATTGTAACGTCTCATCACCCATCACTCAGAAGGTATGGGCGTATATGATATACGTATAATATGCTATTTTGTTATCATATTGCATATCATATTGCATACGCGTTACGGTTTTCCCCCTCAATTCCCTTTCACAACCCTACTGCCATTTATCATTTGTCACATGAGGTAATGCTAGACCCACTATTCTATCACTCACCATGGTGGAGGCTTCAGTGCCAGCCTACTGTCTGCAACAATATTAACACTGAGCAAAGGAGTGGATGATCTAAAAGGGGCACGTGAATTATTTTGGTGTCTGCTCTCTGAACTTGACAGGTGAGATGACCAGCAGGCCAAGCTCTGAAAAGTGTGCGGCGTTATTTACGTGTTCAGTAATACCATAAGTGGTGCGGAAAAGTGATAATGGCATGAAAAAGACAAATATCTGTGAGCAATTCCTAAAGTTGCTACATTCAGTCAATACCCCTCCTCTCTCTACATCCTTTTGCTTAGAACGTCCTTCCTTGATTCTCTACCTGTCCCTTACATCTATTCCTTTATTCCTTCCTTTCACTGCTTTTTTTCAGACAAAATCGATTTCACATGTGCATGGATTTCAGTCAAATTACTCTCAACTTTAGTGGGATTTCATTCTCAGTCGTATTAACAGAAATGCAATTCACCTAATCCTGAAATGTCATTTGTAACATTTAATCTCCACTGAAATTAATACTGCTGAGCTTTGTGGAGTGAAACGCGGAAATGCTAAGCTAGACTCTAACTCTTAGTTACACTTAATTGATGGTTAAGTAAGTGGCTAAATGGATATGCACTATGGTGCAGCACTGTGAAGCGCACTCTGAAACGCAATTCATGTTTCAACAGGAGTCGTGTGCACTTCAACACGCCTACACCATCGGATCACAGAGATGTGCCATGAACATCACATCCAAACTACAGTACATGGCATACACAGACAACACACAGGCAAAGAGGCTGCTAAGTAACACAGAGCCAAGAGAAGCTCTGCACCCGGTCAGTTAAATACCTGCCTTCTCTGCCTCGTTCACCCAACAGTATGACAGACATCTCCACGGCATGAACATTTTACTGTACACTTAGTGTGAAAATGGTTGACACGTGACACAAAAGCTCATCATAGTGGTTTAGTTAAAACATACAAAATACATAACTATTCCACCATTACTGGAGTTTTTGCTCCCTTCCTGTGTTCCCCTACTTATTTCACATTGCTGTGTATCATGTTTAAGCACCATGATCACATATGTGCTCATCTCCGATTATTAAGTTGCTTTTAAGAGTATATATCTTAACCCTTGTGTCGCCCTTAGGGTCATTCTGACCCGAAATGCCATTGAATTTGCCATTGCACTGATCCGAAGGGCGACACAAGGGTTAAAACAAATGCTGTCTAAATACTAGAAGTCACTCCCAGTAGAGGAGAAGGCAGAAACTAAAAGCTGTAATAGTGTAAATAGTTGTAAAATTAATGGGACCAGCGTTTTTTGGTGTGTTTTGCCTCACCTGGGTTGTGATTTGACAGGGGCTCATCTTGCTCTTGACGAAGCTACGTCCAGAACATTAAAGTCGGCAGGTTGATATTGACAAAAATCTGGTTGTCAGCTTCTTGTTGAAAGCAAAGGATAATCTCTGAATTGGATGTCTGACAGAAAACCAAAACGTAAGCAAAAACTCCAGTCACACTGGAATGATTCAATAAACACAGGTTGACTCCATGAATTAAGTACACATGACTGCGAAAAGCTAAACCAAGAAGTTTTCATACATTCAAATAGAGGTCATTCTAAATAAAGTGAATTATTGAAAGATATACGTAGGTCCAATAATGGAAATATGTCCTGAAATGAAGATAAATCAATGTTGAGAGTCAGTACCTCTACAGTATCATTTGTAACATTCTGGGATCATCTTAAAGCAGGACCAGGTTTCAGACTCGGATTATACCTGGTCCTGTACTAAAAAATATATTCAAACTCATCTCTACTCAGAGAAATCATTTTGGACAGAAATGAAAGGCAATCCCAGCATTATTAAAAACACATTATTACACGCAGAGATAATTCATACAGTGCTCTTCTGTGCTTTAGTGCACTTCAATTATTCAAATGTTCCCATAATTAATTGACAAAACAATACTGCATGTGATGTATTAGACAAGTACAAAGCCTATACTTCCATAAAGAGTGGAATAGTGGCGTTCTCCCCGTTTGGCAAATTGAGACAATAGGCCGCAAAATGCACTTCATTTGACATACTGTAACTCTTGCCCAAATTTAAAATGCCGTGTAAATTTTTTATTTCTAACCTGGCACGGATGGATATAGCATCTTGCAATTGTAGAGTTTTGTTAGAGCAGCCATTACTAACAGAGCAAAGACTGGTATCGATCACCTCATTTGTTGCTATCCACACAGTTTTGGAACAGAGCAACATTTTGATTTTTTCTATCATCTTCTACATACTCAAGAGGAAACTCGCAGCTTTGCAGTCACTTTGTTGTAAACACGAACTGCTTCAGTCTCCAGAATAAATTGGGCTTTATCACACAAAAATACAGACACTAAAAGGTCTCCTTTATTTCTGTGAGTGGCCACAAGGTTAAAATGTTATGACGTGTTACATTTGAGAATGTCTTATGTTGTGTCTTGTTTGTGAAGCGGCAGCAGTGAAACCACCAGGTGCAATGTGAGAGTGTCTAAAGCTGTATGAATGCCTTTATTGCCTTAATTTCTATGGATCCACTGACCTTTGTGGCTCTGACTGATTCTTGAAAGAGACAATTTAATCAGAGTATAGTGAAAAGTAGAAAAGCTGCTAATTTTATACTCCATGCCAACTCAAAGCAATTTAAATGACTTCAAACAACAAGACATTCTGCATCACGCCGGCCACGCTATAATTAACCTCCTTTACCTTGCTTGTCTGTGTATTACCATATACTTCAAACAGCGTAGACAATGTTTGATAACGATGGTGATTCAAATCACACCATTAAAAGGTTTCAACTCTATTTCATTAGAGTACCGAAAAGCAGAAGAGCTGCACAACACAAAGCTCATTTTCATCTGTGGACCTGATTGGTCTACACAGCTGCAGTCATGGCATTCTTCTGTCTTGGGTTGGTTTGGTGTTGCTGTTGCTGTCTTCCTCCCTCCCTAGTATAGCCATACTGGTCTGGGCTGGGTTCCGCCAGGTGCCTGTAACCAATCAAACATGATCTCAGATTTATACAGGGCATGGGACATTTTTGTGGTCTTACAGGAGAGACAAATGCTAACAAACGGCTCTTCAGCTGTTAAAATTGATGAAGTGAGTCATTTGTAAAACAATGGAGGATTTTCAATCTCAGAATTTACCTGGGATCATCTTCAGCCACAAATCGCCCCTACCTGTAACCTCCACCCCCGGTTCCATGCGTCAAAGTGTCGTACCGCAGTCCACGAAGTGGAGGTGTGGGAGACGGGGGCACATCCTGCCGCAAAGGAGCTCTCTGCTGGGAGCTAGCAGCAGAAGACAAGAAGTCAACAACTATCACAATATGAGGAAGAACAGGCGAGGACACATGTGCTGTTTCACAAAAAAAGTCAAAAGAAAACAGTGTAATAAAAGCTGAATTTATACATAATTGAAAGAAGGTTGAGCAAGTTATTATCAAAGATTTGAGAAGTCAGGCCTTATTCCCAGACCACTCCTCATACAGCATTATGGAATAAGTAACTTCCTTGCATTTAATTACCTTGGATGGGGGTAGTACCCAGGGTCAACGCCTCGAAGGTCACTGGGCCGTGCATACGGCTGGCCAGGTGGGTAGCCAGAGTAAGACGGACTGGACTGGGAGTTGGGGTTAGGGTAGGACGGGGACTGAGGGTATCCCTGCGGGGCCTGGGGGGGTCCGGGGTAATGACCTGACCAGGGCTGCATTGGGTAGTCAGCAGGATCCGGCGGGCCTCGTCTGAAGAAGAGAACGGCACAATTTTGAAACAAATGATGCTGTAAGAAAACACAAGCTTTATAAATTTAACAAGTGAGTTTTCTACAGTTAAGAAAAGAAAAAAAATTGTTTCATTTGGAATTACAGGTCGATTCACTCATTTAACTAATCAAGAATGAGGAAGACACAGCCAATGGCTGGGTGGTCCAAAAGCATGTTGTCTGAGAAAAGTTGCTCATGGCTGAACAAATTGCAGTCACCACCTTTTTGTTAACAGTACCAAGTTTCCTGTTTCCCTACCAATGGGATGTCATTCAATGAATCACATGATGGCAATTGCAACTGACAATTCGTCATTCAAAGTTCCCTGCTCTGTCAAACTTTTATTTGACAGACTACATTTACTGTGTGGTCAATAGAAAGAAAGCTATGGACATTTTGTTATTATTTTCATATAATGCTACCTGAGCAGCAATAGTAAGATAAATATATGAACGTGTAAAAAGTGAAATAAACATGATTTACATCATGACACCACTACACAGATGCAGTTTTAACCCCTCGATCTGCCAGAAATCAGTCACAATAAAAAAATCATCAACCAACTGCTGGCACTGGAAACATCAGAGTGTGTGATGTTGTTGTTCGGTTCTTCTTTCATGTCTTTTAATAAGGAAATATCAGAAAATTCTAATGCTGCACTTACTGCCAGTGTCTCTGGTAAATCTACTGCCTAAATGGCTAAAATATTCATGAAAACCTGCTGAAAACGATTTGTTTTGGACCACAGAGAAAGGGAAGGAGAGGCACAAACACACACACACACACAGCCAATAGCCCATCCCCACCAAAGATCACATAGCAACAGAATATAAGTGACATGTGACAGTTTTAAGTAGGCTAGGGCTCTCTCTCGCTCACACACAGCTGTGGTAATCCAGTCCAGTCCTGCTTATAGATATCGATGTCTTGTGCCCAGTGGAAGGCAAGTACACAAACATGTGTCGTCCACATAGCTAACATTATGAGGTATTACATTTTATCTCTCTGTCTTTCTGTCTCTCATCTGTTGACATTTGTTTCTCACCCTTTCTCGATCTACCCATCTGCCTTCTTTTCACTTCTTTCGTTTTGTTTTTCAAATTTTGCTTTAATCTTATTCCTTCTGTTATTATATATGGATTCATGCTTTTCTGCGCACGTATGCAAATGTGAATTAAAATGGTGTGATGTGTTTAAAAACCCTGCACTATCTTGATTCAATACTGACTCACATTTTGGATGAATGCGCTTAAAAATAATGTGTACTGAAGCGTGCACTTGTGTTAAAATGTGTTCAGAGCAGAATCATGTTACTCTCACTGAGTTTCATAATGACACTTATCATTGATATGCATAGTTGAGTGGGTGGGGCCTCCACAGCCTCCAACCAATCACAGAGTTGACCTGTTGCCTGGAGATCATGTTAATTTGCGCACAACCATGGAGACAGAGACAGACTGAGTCAAACACAGATTTGTACCACACACACACACACACACACACACACACACACACACACACACACACACACACACACACACACACACACACACACACACACACACACACACACACACACACACACACACACACACAC
>JAVQJF010031931.1:0-18804 GCA_036023855.1 Gadopsis marmoratus
TTTATACTTTTTGCTATATTAAGCATTTTGTACATTTATTGCCCTATTGAGAATGACTGGAGCTGCAGTCTCTCCGCTGTGTCTGCCTGCTTATCAACAGGTGCAGTGAATTACGCTCAATCACAGTAACACACAAACACAGAGACAGACAGGATTCCAATTAGAGGAACTGTGCCTTTAGCTCTATAGGTAGAGCTGAGGACTTCCAACCAAGAGGTTCAGGGATCGAATCCAGCTCTGGCTGCAAACATCTTGTACTAATTATGCTGTAGTCTGCTGTTCATTAATATTATTCAACATTCAAGTCAGCTATCCAGTTTAGCGCAAGCTTTTCAACAATTATTAAAACATTTCACATCGTTCATACTTTGAAACAGACATAATTCCAATTAGAGGAAAGAAGCGTTTAGCTCTATAGGTAGAGCTGAGGACATCCAATCAAGAGGTTCAGGGATCAAATCCAGCTCTGGCTGCAAACATATTCAACATACAAGTTGTAGTCTGCTGTACATTGATATTATTCAAGTCAGATATCCAGTTTAGCGACAGCTGTTCAGCATTCACACGCATTTTCTTCAGGAAATGCAATTTTTCTAGTTGTTTTCTAACCTTTTTATGGACTAAACAATCAGTAAAGTAAATAAGGTTATCAATATACGTTTTTAATGTAAAAGGTATTTCAGTTGATGATATTTTATGGTTTATTTCTGCTTAATAACACACAAAACTAGCATTCGTGCATGGGAACGGTGGGATTAGTAGGTGGATGGTTGCTAGCTAGCTTGAATCAATGGTAAACATTAGGTACATCAACTAGCTGGATCTCGTGGGTGTTAGCGGCTCAGGAGGTGAAGTCAGTTCTCCACAAGGTTGGCGGTTTGACCACCACCATCCCTGTGTGTTTGTGAGACCCTGTGAAACACTTAGGTTAAACACTGTATATCGTTTCAGTGTATTTACCATTTCTTGTGTGACTGGAGGTGGCAGTGACGAGACGAGACTACATTACTGTACAGGGAGAGTTTGTAGTGCTGATCTGTCATGACTTTCTGGCGATCACCATGGAAGCTGTAAAATGTCCACTATTCTTGATTTTTGTCTACTTAATGAGAACATACCATAATAGTTTTGGCAAAAACAGTCTCTAGAAAATAAAGATACAGTACATGCCTAAGAAATGAAAATAATTTCTGCCTTCAAGCAGTCACTTCTGCTTGGAAATAGACCATAGGCCTGTAAAAACGCTTTTGAAGCTTGCACTTTCTGTCTGATCAAATTCCTCTTCACCCACATGTGCAACAACAGGGCTGTTACACTTGGCACAGCTTTAGAAATCCGTTTGACTTCATAATGGAATCTTCATGATTTCTGATTCTGTGGCGTTCGTGACAAAACTGCCAGCGTACCTCAAATGGCTGTATGAAGCAGAAACACTGAGGCGCTCTTGAGGCTACGCGGAAACATGCACAAACACACATTTTAGCTCTACCTAAAACTAAACATATGCTAGAGGTTTGCATTTAGTTACACTTAGGCTGCATTCGGACCAAATCATGCGTTACATCAATTAGCGCAGGGTTGTGCGGCAGTGTGGGGGTTTCACATTTTCACCAGATATCCTAACTTGAAGAGCGATACAACGCCAAGTGACTGCACGGTGATTAACGTCTTTGTATTCGTCGTGGCAGGGTTGTACAGCTGATGTACTGTCATCCCGGCATCGATCAATCCGTCTCTCTCCTATCTTCACAGTTGCTCAGTAAACAGCGGAATGCTGTGGTAAACAAAGTTCTTCATCTGGGAATATTCTGGTGTGATCGCCGGAGTGACAGGCCACCGCAGCATGACGTCGGTTTGCGTTTCTCCAAAAGTTGATTGTGTTGTAACTTCGCCGCAGCCTAATTGCACTACCCGTGTTCGAATGAATGGGCGGACTAGCGTTTTCACCGCAGCGCCTGATTTGGTCTGAATATAGCCGTAGCTACCCGTTTGCCCTTACCATGGTAACAATGGAGGTATGGAGGAATCGCTGTAATATTTCTATTGTATCTTAAGATCCTTAGCTTTTTAAAATTAAATTGAATTAAATGCTCGTGGTTTACAGTTGGGTTTTACTTCAGTGTTTAGTTTACATTACTGTTACTGTGAAAACACCCGAAGACAGTGATTCCGTTTAACCGAAATACGTACATGAAGAAAAATACATTTAGAAGAGCAAAGGTATGTGTTTGAATTACATCATGTTAGTCTTGCTTGTTTGAGACAAATTGATAGACAAAAGATAAAGGGAAAATAAACAGCAGTGCGCGACTTGCGTGGAACAGGTTAGTCTCGCTGACACAGACGAGTAGTTGTCTGAAATTACCACCGGCAGTGAACAGGGGGTAACAAATGAACATAGAACTTGACATTAAGTACAAGTTTTTTTATTTTATTTTTTTACCTATATTGACATTGAACGTGTTCTCAATGTTTCCGTTGCGCAGCCAACCTTGATACTGTGAAACAGGAGGGTTAAAGTTTAAGTCTTCTTTGTTGGAACATATGGGCTGTATGCTGGCATGCCAAATGAGCAGAGAAGACAAAGTGTGGTGAAAATGCAACTGGTTAACGGGTATATTAATATTTTCCAAATAGTTAATAACAGACGTAGTGGATGCCAACCTTTTGGTGCTTATGTCATAATGCTCCCTTAATATGTATCTGTGGCTTAAAGTTAGCCTTTCATTCAGCCTTTAGATCTAGTTTGATGGCTGCCAGTTCAGTCTTTGTCTGTAAATGCCAGTCGGCCTCTGAAGCCGTGTCTGTGGAATGTAAATAAATGACATGACCATCGAGGTCAACTTCCTAATGAGGGCCACCGAGAAACAGTGGTGGCTGAGAAGACAGGAAGCTCAAATAGGGATAAAGGGCAGAAGTGAAGATGGCAGGGAAGGAAAGTAGAAGTAGGATAGAGAATTAATCAATAAAAATAATATATATTAAAATATTTAGTTCCGTCAGCCCTAGGTCACAAAACCATATTTAAATTTTGTTGTGGTTCAGTCAGAGAAAGGGAATATTAGGAATTAACATGCATGAGCATATACAGTAGCAATAGAAGCCTGTTATCGTGCTGAATAAGTGATTTTCCTCCACGTTTTGCCCGTACAAGCTGCTGCGCTCTGATGCTGCCTGCGTTGTAGCTCCAAGCCCTTTGGTTCTCGGACTGAAGATCAAATGTGGTGTCTCATCTACTGTGTTTCAGTTTGCTGGGTCCTCATGACCAGATCACATGACAGGCAAACAGGAGTTAAATAGCACTTCATACAAGGTTGGCATTTGCAGACACTAGCTGATCTGCATTCCATTTTCATGTGCTTTTTGTGGATAATTTGCGTACACTCTTTTTGTATACGCTGCGATATGTAAATGTCTGCTTTCTGTAGGCTTTTGCAGCTTGTTATTTTTCCTGAAATCCACACCCACTTTGATTCAATACTTTGTGGTTTGAGTGCTGGCTGACGAGGAAACCAAACATTTCCTAACAACTTGTATATTTTAGTACGATCTAACATGCTAAAGTTAAGCCTTCCAGCAGTAGGTTAAACCCTATAGAGTTTTTACAGTTGTCCAGTCTAAGGAAATGAAAGGCGAAAGACCTGTGTCTGCGTTTTTTGCCGAGTGCAAAGGCTCGCACACCTTCAGTCAGCCCACGCACACACACCCCACCCTTACACATCTGAGTCCACACAACCTGCTTTTCCTAGCAGAGTATGTTTACCCATCTCCAGCCTTGCAGCGTGAGCCAAGCAGTTAAGAGTGGGAGGGGTGACATAACCGAGGATCAGCCAACCTTCCTCACGCTCTGCACGTAGCACAACCATTAAATACTGCTCCCTCTGGAGGAAGGTCAGGAGTCAAAGTTTACAGCAGTTCACGCTTCTCTTCTGCCCCTCCCCTCTGCTTTCTCTGCCCATGTCCCTCTATCTCGCTCCCTCTTTTTCACTCACACACACACACACGGCATAGTTTACTGTAGTGTGTCTTGCTGACAGGAAGCCCTTCTGTCAGTTTGTGTGCCCATCACCCACCTTGTTTCCCAGCAGCCGTCTGAGATCCACCCCTTTTTTTTTTGTTTGTTTTGTTTTGAAAATCGATAATGTACTTTGTCAGTTCTTGCAGCCGAAGCAACACCCAAACTGTCTTTATTTTGGAGTTTTGTTGTTTTTCGGCTTTGAAGGCCCTGATACTGTGCATTCCAGTGGTAATCTGCATCACTCAAAAGATGTGTGCACAATGTGGACTGACGCAGGCAGCCATCGTCAGACGTGCAGGAAAATAAGAGTCCAACGTTTGCAGGGTTCGACATTAACCATGGTCACAAAATGGTTTGTAGCCACCAAATTTAATCCCTATAATGGATATACTTTGCCTTTGCAAACATCCCAAATCTGAACTAAGTCTGTGAGAAAATATATGTACCATAAGGAACTTTTCAATTTAAATAATAAAATATATATTATAAAAATAAAAATACAAAATATATTTTCATTCTCTAAATGTCTTTTCCTTTATTGAAGTTTCACATTTAAGGAAGCCTGTGTTAAGTTGTGTGTTATTGCATAACGTTAAATTTGAGCCACCAAAAATGTACTTTGGCCAACAAATTTAGGGGCTTGGCAGTAGGGCCAGTACTTGAAAATATTAGTGTGTATTTTTTGTTTTCTCCCTCTGAGCATTTGCAGGTAATGATTTTGATATACAGTTACTGTTTGGTACAATAAAATATACCTTTTTTTAGAGGTATGTGGACCGACAAGCTTCTAGAGTCTTGATTCTGTATGCTGTCCAAATATTTTGAAATATAGTGTATCTGTCATTTCTTTCATAGCTTTTCAAGATTCAAAAAACTTAAGTGAAGTAGGTTTAGTCTGCTGTGAGTGTTTATAATAATGTTGCTATGGTGTATGTTGATCCAAGTGCATGTAAGTATGTGGAGGAATTTGCCTTTTGTTTGTCATATCACTGCTTAGACACGGTGTATGAGGGCTGAATCTGCCCTCTGCATTTGTGCATGTTCGCTGCTCACCTCAGCTCCTCTTTCAAGTCAGAAAGCACGTTGCATGGTGTCCCACTCCAAGTGTTGGTTGTAATTTCCAGTGCTTACGATATGATATGATATCTGATCTGCTATAAGCAGTCTGATACTACAGGCGGTGTAAGAACTGAGTGATTTTAAAATGGTGAAGACAGATGGATTTTTTTTTTTTCCCCACTTCAAAATGTAGACGTGATCTCTTCCATGGAAGTCTTGCTTCTGAACAAAAGACGAGTGTTTCTGTCACAGTCTTCCTGGCAGTGTGCGAGTCACCACTTGTGTGTTTTATTCCAGAGGGACTTTCTGCGCTGTATGAGTGCGTTTGCACTCTGTTTACACCAAGACGTTTACAAGAGCTCATAGGGGTTCACTGCCAACACCCAAGCAGATCATGTGAGTCTTATTAGAGCAGGAAAAGGCAAGGGGAAGTTGGCGTGCAGCACGATATCTCCGGTTTATTTTCTCGCAAGTTAAAGTTTATAATGAGGCAGCTGTGTTGTATCAGTCTCGGTGCAGGTGAGGCCAGGACAATGCCATCTGGCTGTGTCAAAGCCGTCTGTAGCACCCACATCACGAGCCAACAAAGGCAATCTGAGGTGCTTCCATGGGCCCGGTTCTGATTGTCTGGATCCACACTGGCACACTGGCACTTGCATTTGCACCGACGCACACATTTTGAATGCATCCCTTACTGTTTTTCTTTATGTTCATGCAGTCCCTCTGTTGACTTGTTTAATGACAAATAGGAGATCTAGACATTGTATGGCCTATCTGCGTCACGGCCTATCTGCTTTTACTAATCACGCTTTTACATCTTCCTGTCTTCAGGCAATGGTGGCGTGTTATCCTGGAAATGGGACAGGATACGTGCGCCACGTGGACAACCCCAACGGTGACGGACGGTGTGTCACATGCATATATTACCTTAATAAAGATTGGACTGCCAAGGTATGTGAGTGATGTGGAGGAAAACATGTTCATTAGTACTAGATGATGATTATTCCATTTTGAACATGTGAAGCTATTACTGAAATAAGCATAAAAACAAAGAAACTGTCAAAGCCAGTGTGTCTGGTCTTCATGTTCCCGTTGAACTTCCTGTGACAAGGATAGTCAGCATAGTTCTTGTCTCCGTGACAGGGTCGTCACCCTCCATCCTGCGTTATTCCACTCTCCACACCCAAGCAGGGTCAGTGGTAGAGTTTATGTGTAAGTACGTGCTGTTCTGCCACTCTCCCCATTTATAATGCCATTAGAGAGCCTGCTAATCCAGCCACACCCAATCAGGGTGAAGAGCGCCCCCATGCTACCTTCCACACATCCTTTGTTTCCCCCCTGCAGGAAACCTGATTCACGGGCAAACAGGAGAATGAGGTTGTCACTGCGGTGAACTTGGAGCATTTATTTAGTTGGATTTTACTGAAAGAATATTCACATAAAGGTAAAATATATTAACTTTGAAAAAGCCTTTAGCCTACCCCCCTGGTGCTCTAAGCTGCCACATGCCCCAGGACTGACATAAGACTGAAAATTTTAATACAAACATGCTTTCAGTCATTCAGTGACTTTTCTAACCGTTTTTAGCTCTGCAGGTGTCAGAAACAAATTTGTCCTCTCAAATGATTCATGCTCTGGAATTAACAATTAATTCATATTATACAATATTGTACTATGTATAGGATTTTAACATATTTAAGGCATGTCAAAGATATCACAACTTTGTCATCACAACTGGTAAAATAAAGTATATCTACTGTCACCGTTTCCCCTTTTTTGTTACGTTTCAGTCTTATGCTAAAATCAATCTACAGTCATTAATAAAGTGAAAGCAGGATTTTAGAAATGTTTGCTAAAAAATTACATTGGTAGAAGTGTTCAGAACCGTAACTCAGTAATTAGTCTTCTCTGCAGATTCTCTCAAGCTCTGTCCGGTTGGATGGGGGCCGTCGGTGGACAGCCATTTTCAGGTTGTTTCAGAGATGTTCGATTGGGTTCAAGTCCGGTTTCTGGCTGGGCCTCCTCAGGGTGTTCAGAGTTGTCCCTAAACCTCCTGCGTTGTCTTGGCTGTGTGCTTAATGGTCATCCTGTTGGAAAGTGAACCTTTGGCCTAGTCTGAGCTCTCTGAGGCACTCTGGACCTGGTTTTTATTAAGGATATCTCTGTACGTTGCTCTGTTGAGCCTTCCCTCAGCACTGACCAGTCTCCCAGTCCCCGCCAGTGAACAACACCCTCACAGCGTGATGCTGCCACCGCCACGCTTCACAATTGGGATGGTATTGCACAGGATAGATTTGAGGCCAAACTGTTGAATCTTGGTTTAATCAGAGCAGAGAATCTTTTTTTAGGTGTTTGTTTTGCTAACTCTCCATGTGGGCTTTCATGACACTAAGGAGAGGCTTATTTATTGTTTATTATGTTCTCAAATTAGTTTTTTCCACAAATTAGTTTTTGCCCCATGGCACCTGTCAGGCTCAACATTTTTGTAACAACATGCACAGATAGAAGAAAATGTAGGCTACACTGTAATGTGCTTTACGTGTTTAGCAGTAAATGTTGTCAGACTTAAGTACTTAAACTCACCTCTTGGAGATTAGACAGATAAACAGGATGCTGCACACTATACACACAATAGAAAGCAGCAACTCTACGGTGGATGGATGGCTTTCATGCTTCTCCGAGGAGCTGGTGGCTTTACAAGACACATAAGTAGACGAGAGATTGTCTTCCAGACTTCCTCACATACTTGACCTCCATATGAAAATTACGTAATTACAGGAAACTCTTTTGCCTCTGGATGCTAGTTTGTGCAGTTTGGATGCAGGCCATGCATGACTCTGCCTTCTGGCTACTAAACCCAGGATGACCATTTATTAGCTGTCATTAAACAAGCAATAAGGCAAGTTGAATGCATAGGTAGGAAACCTGTCTTCCTCTATGGGAGGGTAGATGAAATAAACACCTAATTTAGCGGTACTGAATCAGCATTGCAACACTACTAAGGTTAAGCATTTAGCAGTCCACTGATCTACTGCTAATCATCTTCTAGTTGACTACTTTCAACCAGTCACTGCTGTTCTTTGTTGATCCAGTTTGTTTTGCATTTATCTTGATTTTCAAGATGTTTTCCTCTTTTTTTTTTATTTCTTTCTTTTTTGGACAATGTACTTGGAGGTTTTAGGCATCTCGGTGTCTCACCTCTTTATAGCCAACAGATGCTGATAAGTGGCGACCCACTATTGTAGCAGTGTTTTGCATTATATTTTCCATCCCGGTTATTCCCTAGTTGTTGCTTGTTTATCTCAGGTGGGTCATACTGCCCTTATGTTCATCAACTAAGCTGTAGGGTGATTTCTGTTGGTATGTTTATGCACAGGCTTCAATTATTCAACTGAGCCTTGTTATGAAACCCCCATTGGACATGTGAATAATCCCAATCGGGTCTCTGATTGGCAGTTTTGTTAGGCATGTGGTGAGGTGTCTTTTATAGAATGTGGTTGCCTGGATACCGGGGCTCCATGAGAAAATGACATGACTTTGGAATGTTCGCGTTCAGTTCCAGTTATTTACCCCCAATTTTCGACATCATGGGCCTTTTCTCGAACCCAAGAATGCAAAGGACCGACTTGTGTTCTTGGGGAGAACGTTCTTGTGTGTCGTTCTTGGAAGGATGAACTCGCAAGGCCACAAGCAAACACAACGCTGTTGACAGTTTGAGACTATGCGTGCTTGCTGGTATTGGGCAATACCCCCAGCACAGAGGCAGTGCTCCAAAATATCAGCCAGGCTTTATCACCCAAAACAACCCTCAGCTGCTTACTTCACAACTGCTCACTAACGATAATGTAATGTCTTATTTATAATAATAATAAAGCAACAACAGTCCCCTTTCATACGGCTTCTGTTGTTTGATTATTTTCCAAAGTGCTTGTAGGTGTCAACGTTTTGGTCCAGCCAGTTTCCTCCACCCACAAGAAACAAACTCACCTAAATTATCTCACTATGGGTCTTTGCACAACCTCCTACCATCCACAGTTCTGCGTGTGGGCAACAGCACTTTGTCTACTAGCACTGAAGTAAATTTACATGAATGTGATCATGCAATAAATGTATGTTTATATAAGATTGTTCCAAGTTAGTTTTATTTCTAGAGCCCAAAATCACAAATGTGCCTCAAAGGGCTCGTCTTTTCTCTCATGTCATTTTCAAATATAAGAGCCTGTTAAAGAATATTCCAGGTACAGTGCACAGCTGCGTATACAGCTGAAACCTTTAAAATAATGGTGTCTCACGGGGATTTGATTTTCTAGCTATCATCCTGGTTAATTTGGCGACCCTCGTGGTTACTGTGGCAACTGGTAGGACTGGTGTTGGAAATTAGCTTTGGCTATATTCACGTGTACAGTTCATCGGACACTGCTTCTGCAGCTGTCAACGTTTCTCTACTTGTCATAAACTCTTGTTGTGCAGCTACTCTGTCAGAAACAGAACAGAAGAAGAAAAACAGCTGGTGTGTCTTTTTGTTAGGCAAGTGGGATCAGATTTGGTGCAGGTGCTTCTCCACACAACAGCAGGACACCGTTAACAGCAGCTGGTCACCTCACTGAGGAGTTGGAGGTGCAGCTCTTCATCCGTCATCCCACTGTGGCTGCTCCTCCTCGTTTTCATTAATCCCTGCAATATTTAAAATGGATCCGCCGACAAAATAAACGCTGTAAATGACTGTTGTCTTGTTTTGTGGATGCATTCAATGCTTTTAACTAGCAGCAGTAGCAAATGTTGGATTTGTATTAGCAGTAACTTAATGCAGCCATGATAAGACTGTAGGAGAGTAAACAGTGAGGCTTCTATCAATAAGATCAATTTAAAAAATGCAGGTAGGTTATTTGAATCCAGCGCAGGAATGGTGGACCGTACATTTATAATGAAAACTAGGATACAGAGAAAATACATAGACTATTTCAGAAAAAAGGACAGCCATAAATACTACCGAAAACTGTTTGATTTCGACAAATAAACACATTTGCATATCCGTGGTAATCTATGGAGTGGAGTTTGGTTGGGTTCTATAGCAAATTATAGAACATTATATTAATATGCTCTGCATCCAGTGTACAGCAGTGTTCTAAATAAAACCTGCTGTGACGTCCAAACCTGTTCCCACCTAAATGACTACAGATCAAAATAATGATTTACTTAAAGTGTTACAACCATTGTGCTTTTTCCCCTACAATTTAATAAAAGCAGTCAAATGCCAAAGGTCACTCCATTTTGGGTTACAGACCTAGTTTGACTGATTGCACCCATCCAGAGTTTGACATCACATCTTTGGGTTTGTACATATTATTACAGGTAGGCTTATCCTGTTACTAATCCATACTTCATTTACAGTCCCACGCTCTGAATGTCATCTATTTGGATACACGTGCAGTCAAACAACTGTTCTAATCAGTGGTCTTTGAGCTGCTCACGCATTTCTCCTGTCGTCTTTGACCCTATTGTGCTTGATTTAGTTTTGTCACACCACCGGCATTCCCCCTCATTCAAAGTGGTATAACTGGGAATAGCATTACTCCTCCAACAAAGGGTGTGCACCTTTTCTTGCTCTGCTAATTTGTGTGTGAAGAGAGGGCCCTATCATATCAGCTGTGTGAGAGTTTAAGCGGCACGCTTGCAGCAATCTGCTTTTTCACTCTCCAGGTCCTTTATCCAGCCAGAGCAGTTTTCCTGTGGGTTATTCTTCCTATCCCTTCACAGGAAAGCCCCCCCCCAACACACACACTGCTGCTTCCGATCCTGAGCTTTCCTCCTAGCCCTTGGAGTCGGACAACCCTTTCCCTTAACACTGTCTTCCTATGTTAATATATATGTTGACATATTTAAGTGGATCTTTTGTGTTGGTAATAAATGCAGTTTACCCGCTTGGTGTTTACCTTTTTATTGTGGAACACGAAAGGAATCAAACCCGCAAATGTGATTGCTGCAGAGGCCTCTCTGAGCGTTTTGCCTCCTACAGTCTCTTTACCTTCCTGCATTTTGTCCTGGTTTGTATACATGACGGGGTTGTTTCTTCTTGTCCTGCTCTTCCAGGAACACGGTGGCCTCCTTCGAATCTTCCCAGAAGGAAAGGCCCAGTTTGCCGACATAGAGCCCAAATTTGACCGTCTGCTGCTGTTCTGGTCAGACAGACGGAACCCTCACGAGGTTCAGCCCGCCTTCACCACCAGGTCAGCGTCAAGTCTGCACTGGCCACGCTCAGACGGTCTGTTTTTTGCGGTGACTCATGGCTCTAATTCTGTCTCCGCAGGTATGCCATCACGGTGTGGTATTTTGACGCTGATGAGCGAGCAAGGGCTAAAGAAAAATACTTAACGGGTAGGATTTGATGTTCACCATCTTGCTTCTATTGTTTCAGGCCCGCAGAGTGCTTTTGATGCTCATTCACATGATCCCTTTTGTGCTTGTGTTTCCTTCGTGTGCAGGAGATAAAGGAGTAAAGGTTGAACTTGGCAAATCATCGGATCCTAGCTAATGGGAAGCCTGCATCGCCTCCAAACAGCTATTAAGTGCTCTGTCCTAAGAAAGTGGCCTATAGAGAGCGAGCGCGTGCGTGCGTGTGTTTTACATGGCAAAACAGCAGCCTTTTGCTTGAGTGAGTGGAAGATCCATGCTTATGGAGACAAAACAGACAAATACACGGTGATTTCTGTTCATTACCAGCAAACCAGGGCAACTCAGCGGATATTGAATGTCATGACATTGTACTGAAAGGGATTGTGTTTTATGTTTGTTTCTTTTCCTTTCATCTCTTTGTTGGTGAACGCTTGCGTTACAGCAGACATTTTCAGAAAATCGCTTCAAACGGGAATTAAGCTCAAAAAGAGCTGACAGCTTTTGCATATTGTTTTTTGCAGTTAATTCCTTAAAGGTACAGTGTTGTGCATTATGCTGAATGTGTTATGCTTTTCACACGGAATCAGCTGTTATAAGCTACTGTATGGCAAAATGTGCTTTGAGTTTGCAAATAATACGAGGAATGATCTGCATTAAAAACACAATTTTTCTGACGGAAATGCTTTGGTCGCAGTTTGAATTCATTCATTTGCAGCACTGTAGGTGCCAGCTGTGTCATGTGTGGTCTTGTTCCTCTCGCTGGCTCTAAAGATGACAACTTGTTTGATTTAAGCCGAAGCACAGCGTGGTTTACAGTGCAGTATGTTAACTGGCCTTCCTGCTCTCCTGTCTGCAGTTTCATGCTGCCCTCTGCAGACCTACAGTGCATTGCAGCTATTATTTCTCTCATTTTCTGGACCCAAGCTTAAAATAAAATGGCTTTTGATGGAAATGGAATTCTTGACACTCACTTGGCAACTTTTTCCCCCTCAATCATTATTACCCGAAGCTTTGTCTTTACTGCTCTGAAAACTACAGCCTACTCCACTCTTTAAAACTGAAAATAACAACATGATTAAGATATTTTAGATGCACTTATTTCAGTAATGATTTAAAAATGTTAGTATATTGATCAATCAACAAATTATTGTATAAATGGCTTTGTAAATTGATTTTTTTTCCAAGGTTATTTATTGTTATACTCTATGTACCAGAGTTGCCTGTTTGTTTTCAGTCTTTGATTTAATTTATCAACGGCTTTGTATTTACTTTCTGCTTTAGATGACTCATAAAATGAGCCACTGATCTAATCTGTAACATTTTAAAACCAACACAGACCTTTTCCATGACCATCTCTAAAGACGTATGCCTGACAAGTACATTGTGAGAATGTTCTTATTTTGTAAATCACTTACTTGCTCAATTTTAAAGTATTAACTTCTGTAAATTCCCACGGTACATTATGTATTTAGGCTTTCGGAATGCCACCGTCTTTGAAAACAGTTCATCAATAAAATGGGGAGAAGTGCAAAACATGTCCGGCCTGCTGGTCTTTTTGTTCTGCCACTGAAATTAATGTTCCTCTAATGTCCAACTCTAAGCCAGTTTCAGCTGTCCTCAGTTACAGCCAGTGGTTTAGATCATGTAGCATTGTTTTATTATTCTTCCACCACTTGTTTCCTATCCAGCTGAAGTAACGCAAGTTGGAAAACATTTACCACCCAGGCTATTTACTGGAATGGAAAGCGTATCTTCTTCAGCTGCTGTAAGTTCATCTGGCTGTGTGTTCAGAAACGCGTTCCTGTTGGAATAATCATCGGTGCAAAATTCCTCCAGGCCCCAGAACATGTATGTTTATTATGCTGTGGTCATTATAGTCTGCATGTATTTTATTATAGAGTAATTATTTAACACAAAATAGTTTGTCAACCGATTTGTGGTGTGATTCAGGATTGAAAGATGTATTTGTCACAGACGCCAGTAATCTGTGAAAACTGGCTCAACTGCATAGGTCAACAGTTAACGTCTAGGATTAACCTCTGGCATCCCGCTCTCAGAAGGAGCCGGTTGTATTGCATTTACATTTATGAATAGCAGAAAAACCTTTGACGCTCACACTTTTTAAAAATAAATTCCAAGTCTCTATAACCCAACAGCTGAGGGCGCTGCAGTGTACTGACACACTGCCAGCATACCTGTTACACAGATACATTAAAAAGAGTCTGTTAACGTACTGCTAACACTTCAGCTGTTAAGATGTTTTGTATGCTGCAGAGTTGAATAAAATAAAATAATTTTAAATTGTGAAAACCTTTTAAGAGATGCACATAGCGATGGTTCTAAAAATAAGAAACCTACTGTCAATTTATCAATAAAATGTTGGTCTGACATTAAAAGTGCATTTTTCACAGCATTTAAACTTTGTTTAATATGAATTAAATGATTATCTCTATATAAACATTTTTGTATGAAAAAGAGCATTAAAATAGTAATACAGTACATATTACAAAAGGTAGGAAATATATTAAGGAGTATTCAATATAAACTATACAATGAAAAGGTTTAGCGCATTTAAAATTAGATCAACCTTTGTACAAGGTGTGTGCAAAATGAATGTCCCATCAGTGGACCTTCATGTACTGGCAGAGAGAGAGAGGTCATCTAGTTCTTCTGTAGACTAAATAGAAAACTGAATGTATAGAGTAGAAGGGCAGCTGTCGGCCCCATGTGCCTCCGTCACTAAGAGAGACTGTGCAAAAATATACAATGAAAAGAAACAACCAATGTCACAGGTCAGCAGGAGTCACTGTGAACTCCAGTCAGTAATGGCTGAGCACCTCTGGAGGAGGAGGAGGCTGGCAACCGTCGTCCGATCCGATGTAGGCGCCGATGCCGCTGCTTTGGCTCCCCCACTCATAGCTGTCAGCAGCCAGACTGGAAGATCAAACACATCCATTAAACTACTTGACTGTTGCCACGTTCCTACTTCATGAACAGTGTTTCGGCGATTAGATCATGGCACTTATTTTGTTTGTTTTGTCTTTTTTTTACCTGGCTTGGATGTTCTGCGGCATGACACTCCAGGCCAGGTCGTCGTCGCTGTCATAACGCCGTGGGTTGTCGAAGAAATAAGACCTAGAGGAGAAGACGTGACCAGGAAGCCCAGAGCCACTCTGCAGGACAATAAACACCAAGATATCATAGTGATGAAAAATGGTCATTTCTTACATTATAAAACCTTTAGACTGTATTTCACATCATTTGCTTACGAGCCCTTAAAATAAAGCAATATCTGCTCTCAACCCCTCATCACACGTTGCATACGAGTGTGACTTGTGAGCAGCTTAACCAAAGAGTGAATTTCTTTTTGTTAGATTGTTTCAGTTGACTAAATATTAGAGGCCTGAAACGACGAAAAACAGCTGAACTATTCTGTGTTTTTCTCGCGGCCCCTCCAATTTATCTCATGACCCCTGGGAGTATGCCAGACCTTCCAGGTTGGAAACCCGCTGGCTTAGGGTAATCGCTGGCTCACCCTGTCTTGGTTAGGCTGCCGAACTCTGAAGAAGAAAACCACGAGAGAAGTGGGGAGCAGCTCCCACACGAACAGGATCACGCCAAAGACGATGTAGCCCGTGTCGCCCAGAGTCGACTGTAAATCTGCCTGAAAAGACAGAAAGGAAAACATAACACATTCAGGTTGACTATTCAAACAGCCTAAAGTTCTACAAAGAGACGGAATGAACTGTATTTCCTGATCGTATATATATACAGTATGTATATCATCTTTGAGGTTTCCTGACAAAACTGACGCATGAAGATATTTCGTCTGCCTGAGATTGGAGCAGTCAGCCAATGCTCTAAAAGAAAACGAAAAAAGTATAAATCTCAAGGCGCTATGGCCTCCGATGGTTCACCTGGTCTGAAACGTTGTACCAGTCGTAGTCAAAGGAGTTGATACTCTTGTTTGAGAGTCCCAGGACGGCCAGATTGTAGCAGGCCCTGGAGGAGTACAGGAGGATGACGGTGGCTCCTATAGCTGTCACCTGGCACACTGACGTCCCCTGCACAGTTTGAAGTGTTGCGTTGAGAAATTAGGAGGAAACATATGAAGCTTCACACAAGGGTAGTGCACAAATCACTTTTCTTCTATTAGTGCAACGTGATCACGTTGGGTTTCTGCTCTCAGTGCAACACAGGCGAGGGGGAGTATTCCCTACCTTGGATTCCAGGTAAATGTTGGCCAGTGACATCTTAGCGATCTTGTAGAGACACAGGGAGAGCGAGACGGCACACAGGACAAAAAGTGTGTCGTTGATTGCGACCCTCACCAGCACAATGGTGTGGGCTTCGGCAGAGGACAGCCTCACCAGCAGGGCGCATGCTAAGTTCACAACTACAAACACCAGGCTGATGAACAGGAAGAGCAGGTACAGCGGCAGCCTGTGGGTCAGGAAATGGGAAAAATATGAACCCCCCAAAAGACCAACTTTTTCTTTGCTTTAGTGTTTTGGGTCTTTTATTTTTTGTTTTTGTTGCAGAACTAATGGAAAAACGAAATCTAGCATATGCACGACTGCCTGATCTTACCTGTATCTCAAAAGCTCGGGCGCATACTTCGACTTTGCCTTGAAGACAACCTGTGAGAAGGAAACAAATCCTGCATCATGCAAATGCAAACGCGTCACGCTACTGTGGCGGCCCATTCTCACTTCTGTATTCTTGCTCTTTGAAGAAAAAAAAAATGCAATGCGTTCCTTTGAAACAGGAACCACGCAGTTTGAACAGAGCAGAGTTTGTGAACTTCAGACACACGGCACAAGCACATGTTGGTGCTTCATGCCTCACTGACAACGTCGCCACCGTCACTCAACTCAGCCCAAAAGGATTATGCTAAAAAGAATGTCTCGGCAGCGGCCAGGCAGGCTATTATTTGATATCTGGATTAAGCTGCATTGTACTTTCTAGCTGATCTGAATGAGAGTGGATGACACTGATAGCAACAGGTAATACTCACTGGACAGTCCTGAAGGTACTTGCTATCCGGTGCTGTTGGTATCAGTGATTATTAGTGTCAGGCAGGCCTGGGCAATAATTTACATTATCATATCATGTTACTGTTTCACAAAGTACAAATGCTAATTGAAAAGTCAGAAATCTAGTTGTCAAAAGGTTTTGTTTTAAACCTTTTACTGATGCATAACAAAGGGATGCGATACAAATCTTGAAATGTGCTGGTAAAGAATATTCTTCACTAGAGCTGAAGTGATCAGATTAAACAGAAAATGAATGATGAAGATAATGAAGTAATCCTTCCCCAAGCGAACATGTCAAACATCTGCAAATCGTGCACTGCTGGTGGGACAACGTCAGACGTTTGAAAACTTTTTACACTTGGTTTTTTTTTCCTTTTGTTAATATCGTGACGACGGAAACATTATTCGGACGGATCCATCAATAATTAATACTGTTAATACTGTTGTGACATTAATTTCGACCATATGTGCCCAGTCCTAGTTTCAGGGCTTTGAATTGCTCTCCCTCTCTCTCTAAATGATCTTCATGCTGTGTGTCCAGTGGCTGCACACAGGTTCGGTGTATGTTTTCAACACATCAGAACACTCTACGTGGAATAATAACGCATGTCTAATTAAGCTTTTTCACACAGAAGAAATGATGAAGTCTTCAAGTGACATCTGGGTGGGTTTTTGGGCCCCGCGGCCTGCGAACAGGCAAAACCCCTTCCCTCTGCTGCAAAACACCAAAAGCTCACCCATCAGTCTGCACAGGGACAGACGTGCAGGTGAAACGCAACCTGATCCCAGGTCGGCCATCGCAGCCCCGTTGTGACGTCACACGGGAGCAGGGCGCAGACCTGCCAACTCACCTGCGCAAAGTACAGGTTCATGAGGCTGAGGGTGAAGAACTGGAGGCAGACGGGGAAGCAGTAGAGCAGCCAGAAGGGGAAGGGCCCCAGAGTGTTGGCCGTGACAAAGTTGTTGAAGTAGAAGGAGAAGAGGACGGTGCGCAGAGCCGCCCACAGCAGGCACAGGGACAGGAACACGGTCTGGTAGCTGAGGCGCTTGTGTCGGTACCGCAGGACCAGCCAGAGCTGGACGTAGATGAAGATGAAGAGGAGGGAGTAGAAGACGGTGTAGACCACCGTCAGGCCCAGCGTGACGTAGGGGGGCACGGCCGGGCTCAGGGTGGGCAGAGGCAGGGACTCGTCCGTCAGCGGCGGCTCCATGACCTGCTCTCCCCGGCCGGGGGGGGTCTCTGTCCGGCAGAGGAGAGGCGCGAGCCGGCGGCCAAAATCCAATCCAAAGAACCAAGTGACGCGGCGAGACAGAGCGCGGCTGTCAGGAAGCGGGAGAGAAGCGGAGCCCGGGGAAGCGAACGGGGCGAACTTCCTGCTGCGGCGCCGCAGACAGCCGGAGAGCGAGGCACATGATCGGTGATGAGAGCGGGGCGTCCGTGCGTGCAGGAAGCTGCGGAGGGAGAGAGAGAGGGAGAGAGAGAGAGCTGCGGCGTCCCGCACCCACCCTGCGTCTGCGTGACGCCACGCATCAGCTGACGCACGCTGCGGCGCCTTTGACCCGGTGGGCCTTCCCACCGCACCGCACGGATCCCCGGGGAGCCTCCTCCGAGCTGCTGCAGCGCGTGTTTACTTTCGTTTTTAGGGGCAGACGCAAAGCGGCACATGCAAATGAGTCGCCCCGCGCTGCACGGAGGCCTTCGGGACACATACAGCTGATGCAAAACGTCCCAATGAAATCAGGTGCATCAGTAAGAAGATGTGGCATCACATCAGCTGTATAGAAGTTGTTCCTAGATACAGTAGCTACACTTAAATAAAGCTGGTTCCCCAAGAAAATTGACGTAGTACATTAAAACTGCACAGCCCTGCACAACAGAAGAAAAGGTGGTGAAAGCTGCAAAATGAGCACCTATAGAGTTGAAGACACCATGTGCTGTGATCACAGTGTCCCCGGGTCTCACTGTCCCACTTCACTGCAAACTATCACAAAAAAAGATGTCATTCAAAGAAAGAACGCAGAGGCAGAAAAACTAAAACAGAAGTGTTTGCAGTGGTGCGGTCACACTTAATGAATTACTGAAAGATACTTCATCAACATGACTTTATATATTAAACTTGTTGTTGGAAAAATAATGCTTGTTTGTGTTAAAAACCTTAGTGACCATGAAGAACACATGGTGTAACAGTGAAGACCACAGGAGGTTCTAGATGGAGATGGATCTGTATGTTTACACTCTGTAAGATTAACCCTAAGGATGCCAGAAACAGTGTTTGCAGAGCTGCAGTCTTATCTAAA
>JAVQJF010031933.1:0-29016 GCA_036023855.1 Gadopsis marmoratus
GTTTAATAGCCTAATGTCACATTCCTGTGTTTAAAGTTTAATTATAAAAAGTAGGCCTATCAGGCACATGTCACTGTATACTGTATATTGCACAATACATTTAATTGTGAAATGTTAAAAGTATTACTTAGGCCTACAAAGTTACACAAGACATACAGTATTTATACAGTTAGCGTCACCGTCGTTGACGACAGACCTGCCAAAATGACAGACCTGCATGACATTATCATGAACATTGAGTGAGGGCTACTGTGAACACTGTTTCCACAGTCAAGTTACGTCCAGCTAATTTTACATCCAACCACAGAGGAGGGTTAAATTCTAGCAGAAAAAATTTCAGGTTTTTGTTTATTCATAGGGACATGGCAAACTTGCCATTTTTGTGCAGAGACAGTTTTGAGAATCTGTTGCATACAGAGTAATAATTTAAAGCACATATTATTAAAACAGTAGTTTTTCAACTCAAAGTGACCATTTCCGTAGCTTTTCCCTAGAAGTTGGCCTCCAGGTTCGCATTCCACAGCCCCATTGAGCTCTTGATGAAGGCTCTTAGAGTCCTGTTGATGTTGTACAGTTCCAAGCATTCCAGGACCCATGTGTGAGGCATCGAGTCGTAGGCTTTCTTGTAGTCAATCCAGGCGGTGCACAGATTGGTCTGTCTGGCTTTACAGTCTTGAGTGACTGCCTTATCTGCCAGCAGCTGGTGCTTTGGACCTCTGATGTTCTTTCCAATTCCTTTCTGGGCCCCGCTCATGTATAATATCATGTACCTAGTCATCTTAGCTGCTATGATGCCTGACAGGAGTTTGCATGTAGTGGAGAAGCAGGTTATTGGCCTGTAGTTGGATGGGATTGCTCCTTTCTGGGGATCCTTCAGGATCAGGACTGTCCGGCCTTCTGTTAACCATTCAGGGTGGGTCCCATCCATTGGCAGCGGGTTCATTTGTGCTGCCAGGCGTTCATGTAGGGCAGTTAGCTTCTTTAGCCAGTAGCTGTGCTCATCTACTCATCATGCTCATCGCCATTCATCGCCATTACCCCAGCACTGGCTACAACATGATACTGGGTCACTTGAAATCAAGGCAACTTTTTGTCAAACATATGAGCACTTGACCGATGTGTACAGTGTTACTTAATGCAGACAGCAGACTGATCAACATAACATTTCAACAGAAAATATTGTTAATTTAATCTTCGTAGCGATAATAGAGAATAGCTAATAACCGTGTAGTCAGAATGCCTTTAAATAGCCTGTCTTCATAGTTGACATGAACTGTAAAAGTAATATATACTATACTATATGTAATGTATAACTATTTATGATAAAATGTCCAAATAGAATGTCATTGTGGACGATGTACGCTACACCATGTATTAATGTAACTCTTCTTTCATAGAGGGACGCGTGCTGATATCATTAAGACGTGTGGATCCTCAACGGTACTGATGCGCAGACTGTCACTACGAACCCTACGGCGAAGATGTTACTCTGTTCCAGCTCCCAACAGCTTTTGGCATATTTATGGCAACCATAAGCTTAAACGGTACAACAGTTGCAATGCTTTCACAACTTGTGTTTATGGCAGTGAGATGACTATAGATTGTGGTGTTTTTGGTAGGAGTGTGTGAGTGCATGTGTGGTGTGGCCTCTAACAACTCAGAAATCTCTCGGGGAATTGTTGGGTCTCTGTAAATATCATAATCGGGCTAGACCTGCTCTATATGAAAAGTACCATGAGATAGTGTCTGCTATGATTTGGCGCTATATAATAGAATTAAGTTATGGTCTTAATCTAAACAATTGTACTTTGCCACATCTTGTGTGTGTTTCAATGGTTGCTCCTGTGGGATATTTTTTTATAACCTTTTATACTTTTGATATATGTAACAGAGCACTATGAGCATTATTAAAGAGAGCACATTAAAACGCACTACTATATGTAGGTGAAGTCACTGATGCTGGTATGAGCATTTGGGGCCCACTGTAGACACTCAGGCACCACTGTAGACGTCAGGTTCGTATGAGACTGACACCAGTATAAACACAGTCATGAATCGCATGGACATACAAGCTTAGTAGCGCAGCAACAAGAGTCAGGCTGAGTACAACAGCAAATGGTTGGAAATAGAGGGGCACCAGAATGACAGCAAACTATCTTAAATACAGGGGCACCATATGTGTTTTATTTTTCTTAAAGACCCCAGACTCAGAAATAATGGTGTCCGATGAGAAAGATGAGCTGGGGAGCTGGAGAGATGATATCATAGGATAGGCACAGAGGGAAACATGATTATTTATGGGATGGTCAGAATCATGCTAAAAACACAGGCATAGAAAACATTGGTGTATAGAATGGACATCTGTTCATGGTTAACAGGGGGCCCCCTTAAACTCAAGCCCTAAGGGAGTAAAACTCTATTCACTTTGAATTTCTGGGTTGTGTGCTTTATTATCAGTGAAATGTATTGTAAGGTACGTGACTGCTGTGGAGGGACAAGGACAGAAGGAACAACAAGCCTGGTTCAGACCAGGGGTCTTCCCAACCACACTCCTTCAGAAAGTGGTTTAAGAGTGTTTTTGTTTTTTTTTTCATATTTGTAGAGAGTGGTTGTGCATGGTCGTATTGATGAGTTTTCATGGCTCATCCTTTATCTGATTGCAGCGTCCAACAACAGAGCCCAAACTGTCCTGGAGAGTTTCCTGTCTGAAGTAAAGCAGTATGGTATCCCACTAGAGTTCGCTCAGATAAGGAAGGGGAAAACATGCTAGTGGCACGCTTCATGGCCGTGGATTCAATCGGAACGCTCACATTGCTGGAAGAAGTGTCCACAATCATTTGCATTACTGTAATGCATTTTCTTTGCAGACATTTACTTGTTAATTACACAACTTAGACAAATTAATAAAATGAAAAGTACATTGTTTTAAAATTACACTTGAAATTACTATAATTATATAAATGCTTTTCTTGTCAATAAACATAATCTTATGAGGCAATTCAGCATGCACTGCACAACTAGTCATCAAAGGTTTGGTGCAGCCAATGAGCTGGGGTCATTAAAATGACAGTAGTATGCTCCTTCAAACAGCAACATAGTTATATTTTTGAACTACATAGTTGAAATACCAATTGTTATTAGTTATCAGCAGTGTCAATGAAAAGAAGACAATGACAATTGAATGGTGAAACTGATCTGCTAGACTAGGAGACAGACCTCTAAGCTTTACATATGTTATGTCTCTATGAAGGTGAAGCCCAGAATGCAGCACACACACTCGAGCAGATGTAACCAAGTTTATTTATCCACCACGTGGTTAGTGGGGCTAACAATCCTCCTGGTCCTCGGGAACCCAATCGTGGCGCCACTGATGAAGTAAGGCCGGCTCGCAACAGGTGGACTGGCCGGTGATTGAAGAAGATAAGACCTAGAGTCGAAAGGCAGGCTGGCCAGAAGTGAAGGCAAGCTCAACAAAAGCCACTAAGTCTGTAGATGTGGTACCTCGTAAACAAACGGACGATCTGGGAGAGCTGTGTGGAGAGGGCTGCAAGGACCAGTGACAGACGGAGTTCACATTCCTGAGGTGGAGCTGCCCCGTGCCCTGTCTGTGGCAGAATTGGCAGCACTTCCAAATCCAACTGTAACATTGCCAGAGACAATACCAATGTACGTTGAGTAGTATACAGTATGATACAGTATGCATTATTTCGTTCAACTGCTGGATCGTGTATGATTTAATCATGGAAATGCTTTATTACTATTTCCGTGACACTTGTGGTCCTCCATAGAGCAGGGGGAGGGACAGAGGCCATGGTAGGTGGAGAGGAAGAGCTGGAGCTGGCTCTGTCACTGAAGAGGACAGACTGACTGCTGCCAGGACAGCAGAGAGGCAGGTAGGTCAGTCATAGATCTTTGGTAAAAAAGAAAGGTATAAATAAAAGTAAAAAGTACACACCCACTTGACATGTGAATCTAGCCATTCTAAATTGATGTTCTTGCTTAATTTCCAGCCTGATTTGCAACAATTAACAACAGAAGAAATGGATGAACTCTGCAGATGGTGGTCACCCGTCTGCCAGGGGTTTTTCTGGACATTGTCTGGGATGCCTGGGAACCAGGAACCAGGTGCCAGATTAGAGACAAATACTCTGACCCCTTTAGCAACTATGTTGGCTATAAGGAAGCACCATTTAGGTGAAATTAAAAACTGTTCAGTGTCCCTGCATGTGAATTCATTATCTCAAAGAATAACAACACTTTATTTTTTATACAAGCTCATTTATTTTATTATTTTATTAAAAAAAGTTTCCACAAGTTCTACAATGTCATATATTACTTTTTTTTTTTACACATTTTTCTACAGGAATTAATAATAAAGTATGGTACTGTGAACCACACTTTCAGGACTTCTCACCATTTTGTCCTTTTTATGGAGAGAGGGAGAGATTAGAACGTACACAGACAAGTCAACCACTAGGTAAATTAATTACATGGGTATAAATCAGCAGAAACGTATAAATAATAAGCATGGATGTCATTTCGGCAGGGAAAACATTCAACTGATATGCAATGCAACAACTTTACAGTGGCATATAATCCACAGAGGAGACTCATAGGTGATTGAGTATGAAAGGTAATAAACATGTCTACAGTAGGCTACTGGAGATAAAATGCATCTTGACATTACAGGGCATGATTTGTGGGCCTGTCTGATGAAGAGCAGCTGTGCTCGAAATGTTACCTTGGTGTAATAAAGAGCAAATATTGGAGCCGAGCTAATGTTAGCGAGCAAGCAAGCTAAGAGTCTGGATGAATTAGCTCATGTTATCAACTCTACTTTGCTACGCTAGCTAGCTAGCCGTTCATCCGCATTACATGAATGTATTACAAGGTCTTATACATCGATGACACGCAAAATAAACTAACGTTAATGTCTGCTGCAGACTAAATGCAGTAGCCTACTCCTGTTGAAATGAATAGGAAAACCGGAGTTATAACCGCAGCGCATGATTCTATCTGCTTAGATGCAACCAAACCAGGGATTACAAGTCCCACGTGGTTACGCAAGCAATTGTTACAAAATAGATTTGCTGTTCCAAATTCATTTCTAGGAGACAGGGTAGGAGAAGTCAGACCTTAGTTGTTAAGTTTAGAGTACATGGACCAAAGTTTTAATTGAGTTAGCTAATGTGTGGGGTGTGTTTTAAAAAATACATTTTAATTGACACATCCTGTGCCTTTAACCCGACTGGCTTGTTCCTGATGATCAGAAAGTTTCCAGACTGTTGAGGAATAGAATTAATGCCCTGAAAATTACACCGCTGTCTTTGAAACACAGAACATTGTAGTTGATAACAGTCAGCCCAGACCTAGTGTCCAACAGCTATGGTTGACAGCATCTGGTTAACATTTATTTTTACAAACAATAATAAAACAATATCATTTTGCAACACTTCACAAAACTACACTCTGGACGTCCCATGCAGTTTTAGCAAAACTGATTTGTAGTTAAAATATTAATTCCGCTGTGATGGTGAACATATACAACAGCATGTGAATAAATCTGGACCTCACTATGGTAGATATATAGAGGTTGTAAGAATGCCTGAGGCACATAGACACACCTCAGGTATTGCAAGCAACTATGCTGCCTCCCCTGGAGACGTAACCCAGAACAACACTAGAAACTCAGTGTGTTACAGCTTGGCTTGTTTAAATCTTTTAAACCCCATTATATGTGACATTTGTTCTTTCTGGGTGCATGCAGTAATCCAATAACATACAACACAAAATCACCCAGAACACTGGACAACTAGACTCCCTTCAAGAAGCTATTTCAGTATTAAGGTATGTAAACAAACAAAAAAAAAACAAAAATCATCTTGGCTGCCATACTGTGTACATCAGTTGATATTCCCAAATACACACCTTGTCTTCTCTGTCGTCATGTTTTCTTGGAGACTCCTAAATTAATATCCTGGGCCCAGTTACCTTAAATCTCTGTATGCTAAACATTTTCCCATATTGCTCAGAGGAGCCTTCAGCAGTCAGTATCGGGGGGATGAGCTCAATGTAGACTTCATATGAAGAAAGACTTAAAGTTTTGAATATAATGTAATTTACTGTGTTGTAGAGCTGCAACGATTAGTCAATGAATTATTAAAGAATTATCTGCAACTATTTTGATTATCGACTAATCTAAAAAGTTATTTTTAAGCAAGACATCCGAAAATGTGATTGTTCCAGGTTCTCAAATCAAAAAAGCAAAGCAAACCCAGACCCTGGGGTCTTTTATTACCACACGTGAATCACACATACACACGTGAAGGATATATATATCACATACACATGAATGCACTGCATCCCACGGAGGAATTTGTCTTCTGCCTTCTCCCCGTCCTTGCCGTCCTTCCTCCTAAGGACAGCCTGGAGCAGTGGTCAGCCTTCAGTCGGCGACCGGCGACCAAGTCCGAGTGCTCTGCCCTGTCTCGGTCAAGGACAGGGCAGGAGAGCAGTCTGTTCTTCTTGCATGTTTTACCGTGGGGTTATATCAGGGGTGTCATTCTTACGGCCCCATGAAATAATAATGACTCCGGGCCCAAAGCACTCTCCCGGTCAGACATGACGGTTAAACACGTCCTGGTCTGGTCCTGAGGCTCCAAAACTGCCGTGCAAAGTTAACTAGAGCATGGACAAATTTAATCCTGTGTGGTCCTTTCAAAATAAACTTACGTTTCTCGCTCAACGGTGTTCCTCGTATTGGCAGTTAAGGAGGATTTTTTTGTTTTTGATTAACCGGAAATGGTCATTTGTGAATCCATAGTAAGCAGAGCGTTTGATCCGCACCATAGAGCAATCAGAGCCCCTTGTCACTTTTCAAACCATCGTTGTTTTCCGCGGTCAAGATTTTCTGCTGGAACCCTCATAATCAAAACTGTCGTTATCAGAAAGGAGAAAAGTGGACGCAGAGTGTCGAGTTTTCCAAGATAAAAGTTCTGGAGAGACTAAATGTTTTGTGCCTTTGTAGATCCACTGTGATCAGTTGTAATACACATGTGTACATGATAAACTCAGGCATAGTATTATTAAAATTGCACTTATTTTCATGAAGAAGTCTCACGTCGTTCATAATGTTTTGTAAAAGGATTGTACATTTTCAAAATGTACTTACTGTACGATTATTATGCTGTGATTTTACTGGTCCGGCTGACTTGGGATCAAATTAGGCCGAATGTGGCCCCTGAACTAAAATCAGTTTGACAAATTATGGGTTATGGAGGAAACCCCTAGTGTGCATTGGTAGAACATGCAAACTCCACACAGAAAGGGCCTGGTCCCCCAGGGGAATCAATTCCAGGAACATCTTGCTGTGAGGCAACAGCACAAACCACTGAGCCACCATTCCACACAATGTGTAGATTTGCCACCTTTCTTTGCCTTAAATGATGATACATTGAATATGTTTGGGTTTTGGACTATTGGTCAGACCATACAAGACATTTGATGATGTCATCACATATTGGGATGGGCATTTTTCACTGTTTCCTAATGTTTTATAGATCAAACCATTCATCGATTTAATGGAGAGAGAAAATATCAGAAACAGCTTTTCTCCACTGACTTTAATGGGTAAGTGAACTAACTGAACCAGGACAAGGTTTTCATACAAGGAATACTATTCAATATCATAAATGACAAGCACTACTGCTAGTATTACTGCTGTAGACTATAGACCAATCTAATCAAATATGCACCTTTCTCCAAAACTTAAAATCCGCAAAGGTTTAAAGTGAAGTTGTTCATTAATGCCTTCCCCTTTAGACCACTAAATATGTTATGGACATCATTCATTTATGAGGGAGACCCCATTATATCCTATAATTTCTCCAGAAAACGGAGTGCTGCATGCATACTGTGTTATTTTCCTTGAAATAAATGCACAGTTGTTTGAGGCTGGACCTCATGAGTTAAAAAGGCCATACTGCTTTTTTTAAAAAAAAAAATTTTATTGGTAGTCTCTCAGGGTATTTAAGTTGACAGGCGCAGGCTCAGCATAATGCGTCGGTGTCCTGCATGAGTAGTTTTGGTACAGGAGTCAACACTGAGCAACAGCAGGGGGGAAGGTTCAGGATGAATGAACTCCACACAGCCCTATACAGTACCTCGATACAAAAAAAACCCCAAATTCCACTGAAAAACGTGTCAAACCACAGGGGCATCAAATCAAAGGCTATCTAAACTGAGATATCAAAGTCCCACGCCTCGCTATCAGCCAGGAAACCGCATACAGTTCCAAATTAACACAGCAGCACATTGACAAAACATGTTAATAAGATCTATTTGCTTTGAAGAGGAAAAATAATGACCATCCTGGCCCATCAGATAAATAAAAGCCTACAAACCCAATTAGAGCTGGCTTTTATGATGGATGAAAGGCACTCACTGTAATGGTTTGTTAATAATACACACCCGTTTGCACAACAATGGTCTAATTAGGGGAGACTGATGGGATGTGACCCATTTGTAAAAAACATCTGCAGCCGCTCACTATCGGTGTGATTCACTGGTGTTTGAAGCGCCCAAATTGTGACAGATGAGAGGGAATAACGGTAGGTAGCAGAGCAGCCCTGTGACTGAGTGTTGGCATTGTGGGTAAGCAGTAATGGGCGTGCTGTGGGTGGACAAAGTGCCAACATGCCTGGGGTACAATCAAGAGTATAGAGAACGCTTTGTGAAAAATAACAGAATTTTCTCAGCTGTTTTATCAAAACTAGTGACTAATGAGTCGGCATATGCAACAACTGGCAATTATCAGTCATTTGATCCTATTGTGATGTACAGACCTGATGGAAAATATGGAAAGTGGAAAGAAAAGTGGAAAAAAAACCTGAAAATGTGAAAAGTCACATCACTCAAATGTAAATGTGCATAGATTTCCAAATGATTTTGCTCAACGTGCCATGCAGTCACGTTGCCTTCCCTCGCTGTGCTGTGAGCATGTGAGAGCATTTCGGGACGCTGAGCAGACTGCGTGGCTGTCTGCATGAGTCGGGTTGAGAGCCCCTCTGTTATTACTCAAGTCTTTTCTCTCTTTGGGTTCATGTCAGTTTCAATATCTTGGTCCAGACATGTGCGATAACACTCACATCCAGCTTGTCCAAAAATCCTCTTTGGTGCAGGACGTCCACACTGTCAACCATCCAGAGCATGCTCACCACAAGCTCCTAACTTCTGTGAAGTATAAATAATGGAATGATGAAACAGTTAAGGGTGGTTCATATCTAGAATTGTTTTTAGTGGTTCGGGCTGCCTTCTCGAATGTGAATTCAAACTTTCATATTTCAAATATGCCAACGAAGGCTTTAGTTTGTAGGTAAAGGGAAAACATTTAGTCTTTCAAGTAAAGCAATGTTTACATCTCATTTGCCTTTACTTTTCATATGATTTTGGAAACTAGTGTGAAGCAGACGCCCAGGGACTGACGGGGCTCACTGGGAACAGTAATTGATGTAGGTGGTAATGCCTGAGCATCGCCTCTAGCGATGTTAAGTAAGCTTACCAATTCCTCTTGGTGTATGCAGGGGTTTGATGTACTGTAGGTGCAATTTAATATTAACTCATTTCTGATTGAACACTTGGACTTCAGCAGAATGCCAGAAAAGCAAAGAAGACTAAGCCTTCAGCCACTCTAATGGCTCTCTGAGAACGCCATTTAGCGCATCAACATGCTATATGTTTCACAAGGACTTGCAACACAGTAGAATGCTCCATTTCAAAAGCATTTTTTTACTTTATTTCATTTAACAAGAATGCTAACATGATCCCTGCGATGATGGTTTTTGACAGGTATACTCTTTACCATCATAGATTAGTGGGTTAGCATGTTGACATTTACTAGTTAGCAGTAAACACAACTACACACTGATCAGCCATAACATTAAAACAGCATAACATTATGACCAGTCTGCAGCTACGCAGCCTCATATGCATCAAACTGCGATGCTCTGTGTGTTCTGACACCTTTCTATCAGAACCAGCATTCATTGTTTCAGCAGTTTGAGCAACAGAAGCTACTTCTGTTGGATCAGACCACACGGTCCGGCCTTCGCTCCCCACGGCCATCAATGAGCCTTGGCCGCCCATGACCCTGTCGCCGGTTCAGCGGTTCTCCTTCCTTGGACCACTTTTGGTAGGTTCTGACCACTGCAGACCGGGAACAGCCCACAAGGGCTGCAGTGTTGGAGATGCTCTGACCCAGTCGTTTAGACATCAAAGTTTGGTTCTTTGTCAAAGTCGCTCACATCCTTCCACATGTCCATTTTCCCTTTCCTTTAACCATTTTTTAGACACATCAACTTGGAAGACAAGTTAATATATGCTGCCTCATATATCACCCCCACTGACAGGTGTTCTTCACTTCACCGGTCAGTGCTCACAGAGCGATGGCTGATCAGTGTATGTACAACCAACTACTGGCATGAGGAAGTGAGGCCTAGATAACACATACTTCATAAAATGTGTACAAAACTTCCAACATGTCTTCTCCAGCAACACACTCTACACACATGAAATAATATTTTACTCATTCATGCAGTGTCTGAAAGTCATGAAGTTTCAGAGCTGTGTCAAAGAACCTCCAATAACAAGACCACAGCTGCTACGCACCCCAACTCGCACGGGGGGTGCGAGGGCCCGTACATCTTTAATTTTAGGTTATTTTTGTGATTATGTAGAAAACATAAATGTAATGTTACATTTACTTCAAGATTAGTACCAAGCTGGAACATGCATCCATCAAGCCAGACAACCACATCACTCCACACACACATCGATTGGAAAAAGTTGGCTCCAGCAAAGTTCTTCCATTCCCCTGTGCATATGCTGCTGCCATGTTCACTGATCCTGGTTGAAACATCTGCTGGTTTTAACTACACAGGCAGATAACAAGGACATCTGGGTTTGTATATCACACTGGCTGACGTACAGGTAATGAGGCCTGTACTTTGAAAAACTCTCCTGCACAAGGTTATGTAAGTCATATTTGTTGCTCAAGCTACTCTGGAATGTTTGGTTATTCACTGGTGGGTAGATTTCACAGCAATGTCCTTCACATTCTATACTCTGCTACCCTGTTCGTTGAACTCAGTGAGAAGGTCCATCTGCAGTATATCAAATCATTGGGACCAAGGACACACCATGAAAAAAGTAAAGTGACATATATATGTGCAAAGCAATGTCTAGTGCAGACAATAAAGTTTCTAAATTGCTGTAAATTATATAACAAAGCTGCAGCTAAGTTGTATTATCTGTCACATCCCATCATCATGCTGTAGCGATGGCATTATTCATAGTAAGCAGAGGGGTGAATAACATGAAAGGACACAGGAAGACAAGCATATCTCCAAGTGAAAGCAATTTCTGCCATTTAGCATTTGGGTGACATTGTCATCAGCTCGGTGTACACTCCCACACATACCTGCTGCCCATGTTGCTATAAGTGAGTGCTGATTTCCGTCTCATGGATTCTTTAAAGGCCACATTTATTATAAGATCCCCGCGGCAATGTTTTCATCTGACCAATTACATACCAATAGCAAATATCAAAGGTGGTCACCACTCGTATTGTGTGTGTGATGCAATGCAATAAAAATTCACTCTCTGTTAATGAGATGGCCTTGGTGCTGAATTGATTCTGAGAAAATGAAAATCACAAAACCTAATAAATGGGTGGCCTAGACTTCAACTGTCCTATGAGGTTATCCTAATGAATACTACATTTACAGCAGACCCCCCCCCCCCCCGGCCCAGTCAGAAGAGAAAGAAAAAGAAAATGCTTCAATAGTGGACTTAAAAGTGAGTCAGAAGTGTCTTTCAGTGCCTCAGTTTTTGGTGGTCCTTTCATTGCCTTCCCTTCATGCAATGCTATGCTAGCAACGTGGCTCTAGGGATGGCAGCGTTGGTCGGTCCACTTTGGCGATCCTTTGACCTTTTTATGTAGTGCCACCAGAAGATCAAAGTTTTTCCTTTTATTGATTGTCATTTTAATGTACACTCCAGGTTTTCAGATGTTGCATTTTAATGACTTTGGTGATCCCCTGACATTTCCTATAGCGCCAACCGCAGGTGTGCATTTAGTTCAGAGTGAAATATCTTAGGGGAAACTATGTTGATGAGAAAATTATTGTTGTTAGAGATTTACGGGTCTCATATGGACTCAAAGACTGGGTCAGTGATAAGCTGCGAGTGGGAACTGGAGTCGAAGCGAGGCGCCGCACGCTGAGCTACAGAGATTTAAAAGCCATGAGGCTGATCAGTCTTCCCAGCTCAGGCGTCATTTTGGTATTAAAACAGTTTTAATAACCCAAAGGTAAAAAATACTGAAAACAAAGCTGTGGTAGTGAAACAAACCCTACGGATGTCCAACAGGAAATTAACAACTCCCTTGCGTGTAGCACGGCAGCTCAGAAAACAACCATCCAGTTGGAGCAGAGGAGGCCGTGTAGTGTAAATGACATTCCCAACACAGCACACCCACAGAGCAACAGCCAGACATGTCCTATTACTTTGTACCTGCATGTGCGAACGCAGTGTAATGGTCTATAGCCATGCCAGCAGTGGAGTGTTTAAACTCAGCTGTACTTTTGTGCTAAATGCTAACATCAGCATGTTAATATGCTCACAAGGATAAACCCTACCTGGTTCACGTATAGCAGGTGTAATGTTTACAACCTCAGTTTAGCATTTCAACATTGTAGTATAGCTGAAGCTGATGGAGAATTTCATCTTCAGTCTGCAAAACGCACATGACTCTAGCACAATTAAATTTGTCGATTTAAATGTCCAGCAGAGTTCAAATTGTGTTATGGTATGGTTGTGATATGGTAATGTTTACATTCATTTTAAACAGCCGGTCCCTGAGTAAATACCTTTTTAGTTTGCTGACTAAGCCACATAAACCGCACATATGGATACTGAGCAGTTTATTTCAAACCTTGTGTGCGAGGTTAGCCTGCCTGAAAATGATGCTGTTTTTACTGGATATATATTGAGCAGTTGTTTACCCTTGCTGTTTGAGCTGTGAATGAGAGGATTATTCAAGGTGAACGCCAGTAAAGGAGTTCCATTCACTACCAAAATGAACATGCTGTAAGATGATCAGGGTTTTCACCAAGGACATTTGTTCAACAACAAGGACACTGCTTGCATTCGTGGCACACACCCTCCACCTTTACTTTATCTAGCATTTTGAATTCAAAATGCTGTTTTGCTATATGGAAATCATCTACTCTAGTCCACTCTGGACTCTTATGCCATGCTAATGAGAAGTGGTGCTCAAAAGACTGATTTACCTGGATAAGCTGAGGTTGGATGCATGAATAAATGAAAACCATGGTGGTCCCAAATGAGAAAGATGAATATGTCTATTTTTTTTTTTTCTGACCTTTGTCTGTGTGAGATGAAATCCTGCTGGGTGATAACTTGCTTGAATTTGAATTTCTAATACAATGAGTAACCATTGAACATGGTACATCTCTGAACGTGGTTTATTAGCTTGCATTAGGTGTGCAGAAAAAACAGAGTAATGGCATGTGCCTTTTTAATATATCTCCATTCAAATAGGTTGCATCTATGCATATTCAGAGAGTAAGCTCACCCACATGCACTGCCCCTGTACATTATTGGGATTATCTAAAAATCACTAGTGGCTGGAATTTCTATTGTACAGCATATGTCGGGTATGTTGGTTGAGGGGGAAAAAAAGGGCATAATGTTAAGAACCGTTTCTAACCGTTCCTGGAGTGTTCAGTAAAAAATAAATATATAAGACCGAACTTGATTGGAAAGGCAAATGTTAATTACACACACATAGAGCAGGGCAACAAATCATTTAGATCTAATCAAGAAGCTAAATTATTTAATTAGATATACTGAAATGAATATTGTGTTTTGCAGATTTAATGAGCTTGATAAGGACTTTGGAGCAACAAATCATATTTCCTATCTCCAAGCTAATAAAGCATACAAAGTAACAACACATGGTGCGCAGTGGTGGCTGGCAACTGAAAGAAAGAGGACAGGAGGAGGAAAACCAACCCACTGTGTCATGTGTATTTTACCCAAATAAAAAAAATATAATTTCAAAATCACAATAAATGGATCTAGAAAATAATATTCCGTGCAGTATACCCTTGAAAATCTCAACTGTGACCTGTGACTTTCAGACTGGACCTGAACAGCCTCCACGGGCAGCCCGTGCAGCAGTCTGTTGGCCATACAAAGATCCAGTCCTGGGTGAGTACTGCAGCACGTCGGGCCGCTGCACGCCACTATAGTCCCTCCATATTTCCATCCCAGACAGATGAGGCACCCACCAGTTGACTAACTATAGTAGCTAGCTAGCGCTCGATTTACTATACTGTATCATTGGAAACGTGGTTGTAATAAAGTTTATAAAAACACGTTTTCCTTTAAGATTGAAGTTTAACTGCACTAAGTGAACACATGTGCAATACAAATATTGAGCAGAATAAATGTCTTTAATGATTCATGGATTAGTATCAAATTTTGCTGGGCATCCTTTGGTATTTGGACTTCGCCAAAAGAAGAAGATTCACTTAACTTTGTACTTTGTAAACACATTAATTGGTACAAAAATGAAGTAGAGTTATTGCATGGTATTTCAGCTATCAGAAATAATCAGAATTCATACTGAGTAACAGAATATGGCTTCCATTAAATCCACCTCGGGGCACCACCCTAAGGAAAGGGAAAACGATAGCTAATTAATCAACTCTCTCTTAAACTTAACCAGTTTCTTTATAAATGAAAGGTTAATTGAACTACTAACTACACACAGCTAATAACTATAGACATGCAATTAATGCATGAATGCAATCAACACAGCGATGAACAATTCATGAATGAATGAGAACCACCATCTACCAGATCAGTGTTTGCCAGATGTTTCTGAATTCAGAGATCTGACTATTCTAACGTTTGTAGTGTAGGAATGTTGAGCAGATGGAGGGGAGGAAGTTCCTCTCAGAGGGTTCCTTTCTTTCAAAGTTGGCTTGATGACGGCTCTCAGAAAGGAACTAAGAGGACAGAGCGAATCTTTGGAACTTTACACCTCCCATCCCTAAATCTCTTATGTCAAAATGCTTTCCTAGCTTCCAATTCTTTCTAACTAATTTATAAAGTTTCCACACATGCCTGACTCTCCCATGTTTGAAAGTGTGGTCTTCTTGGCTGTGGAGGGACACGAAAACACATCTTATGGATATCAACAGGATATCATCCACTGACCACTAACCTGATATAGAATGTTAACTGCAAGCTCACAGATGGCAGGTGAGGTCACACATAACCTGCATCTATATATCTAAATATACACATAGGTATATCTATACATATACCCTATGCACCACAAATGAGTAGGTAAGCAAAATGTATTGAATACAGGTCATCCAGTGTTCTGGGTCTCTGCAAAACAGGAATGTGCACTTATCATCTCCCTGAGGGACATACACAAGAGGGGGAAGAGACAGCACCCACACACTCTCTCTGGATAATTGTGTTTCAATGTTGTTCTACATGTATTACAGGCTATGACCAATTTACTGGTTATATAAATGGATATTCACATTAAATCTGAATCTCTGAAAAGCAGCTAAACACAATGTCTGTATCAAATCCAGACTAGCAGATGTGTATCAAGGGTTCCTGGTAGTTCAGGTTCTATTGTTCATAACATGTTGAATGAAAACGTCCTACTTTTCCTGTATTGTTTGCTGTAACTATACATACCATGTAACCAGCATACATTCAACTTTGCATTACAAAGCCAGTTACTTTATTCTTTCTTCCATGTGTGAGTCTGATGAAATCCAGATATCATACTGATTATGGGATATTGGGTATTAAAAGGATGAGTGAGTGCCATGCACAACCTGTGAAAGTGAGTCATAAATCAATTATTTATCACCGGTTGGCACGCGACATTCCATTGGTCATCCTCTCTGAGACCTGCAGGTCTGTTTCTTGACCCATACGTCCTGTGAACAGGAAGGTTAGGAAAAGTCCACTCATTGATATTAGCTTGTTGCAGACATATTAAATATTGTGTTAATGTCGGCCGACAAGTAACAAGAAATGTACAGAAACGTCAAATGGGTTTGTGGTCATTAAGAATCCGTCTTAAAATAATTTGTTGACCAGAGAGCATGGTCAAGTTGATTTTTTTGTCTCGCATAGGATGTGTCTTGGTCCTAATTTAACACAGAGAGATCCATGTCATGATTGTTTGTCGACGTTTAAGTCTTAGTATCGGCCGACATATTGTCAGATTTCTTAAATTCCCAGATATCAAAATCAGCATCAAAAATGCAGTAGAGGTCAGGCTATAGCCGAAATTGCCACATTACTAGCACACACACAAAAATTGTGAACACTATTGTTTGACAACCTCTATATCAACCACGTATCCCTGATTATTTCAATATAAATATTTGAACATTGACAAATACACTCTTTGATTGCCGAAGAGACGCTCTTTATAATAAACCTTTCAAAGAAGCTGCAAAGCCACCAATTATAGAGACAAAAGAAGATGCGAGTGCCCGGCATCATCGCGCTTTTTGTGTACAATAGCAGGAGGTCTGCCAGAGATATGTTGTTATTTGTTCCTTCCAAAAGGTCCCTGACTGAAAAATCTGCATTGCTAATAGACTTTTCGCCTAGCGGTCAAGGCAACATCCTGCTGAGCCTAACGTACCATGGTCACCGGTCCCTGCAGTTTAGGAGAATTGAGGAAGTAGAGAAAAAGGCAAAGAGAGGAAGAGGAAAGGATCAGGGTGAAGGAGGAAATGGCTAAGGAAGAGCGTGAATTAGCAGAGTAGGAGACTGGAGTAACAAAGGAGAATTGATTAAGTAGAAAAAAGACAAAGGGAGTAAGAGGAAGTAGAAAAAAGAGAAAAGGGAAGTAGAAAAAAAACAAAGAGAGGAAGAGGAATGGATCAGGGTGAAGGAGGACATTTTAAACATGATTTTAAATTCAGCTGTCAAGTTCTATCTTTTTTAACTGTTTCTTCTGTTTTCTTTCAAATATGCTATTTTTATGTTTGTCATTTCTTATATTCTTTAATGCTTTTTATTTGCTCTTAATATTATTCTGTTCAAGTTTTATTTTTCTTAGCTGCACTTCTGTTGTATAACATTCTCTTCTGTAAAGCACTTTGAACTGCATTTGTTGTATGAATGGTGCTATATAAATAAAGTTTATTATTATTATTAGGGGGGGGGGACACCCTGGACTGGTACATAATACTCTAACAAAGAATAATTGCAATATTATTATATATGTTATATATTTAACCCCATGTCAGCTTCCTTCACTGGAGCTTTAAGGAGGCAGGATGGATTAAGTCCATTTACTCAGGTTGACTTGTAATAAAACAGTTATAGAAAAAATAAAAGGTTCCCTCTTGTTGCTAGGAGCGGCAGCCTCCCGCAGCGTGCACTCTGATTGGCCCGCAGCCCGTCACCTCGGGCCAATCAGAAGCCAGTGCGTCCGCCATGAGAATCCATAATCCCTCTACGACTTATTATCAATAATATCTTAAAATTAACAGTTTGTGCTTCGTGTGGATCCTTCTTCTGATACAACGTGTGTTTGTTACATGTCGTCATCAACATGAACGTCAGAATAATCGCATCGTTATTTGGGCTCGGTGCTGCTGTAATGGCGGGGCTGTCGAGCTACAACAAACAAGCACAGGCGGAACTTCCGGTCTGTCACGGTTCTTTTCATTCTTTACAAAATAAAAGCTTGCGGAGCAGCTCACCATCACGTTACAGAACCTAAACGCACCTTTACTGACTACTTCACTTCACTTGTGTACACTTTGAGCTCTGTCTTTTGTCGTTATTTGTTTGCACAATTTATACATCCAATAATTAAGCACAACTGAGACCTGCAGTGATGAAGCTGAGCTATTCATATTTTACATAACTTAAATAACATCCATATTTAAGGAATGAGCATTAATATGTTAAATACTTTGAATGGATATATTTACACAACATATTTTACAAAACCAAGCCGTATATAGAATTCTTAATATATGTGAAAAACAGATGTTGGATCATATGAAACAGTTATTATTATTCATATATTAATGGCGGAGCCGCTCAGCTCGGAGACTGCTTTTATTTTGAAATCAACATGAGCGACACGGCGGAAGTGCGTGTCTCGAGCAGCGCGGGCTTCACGTGCCGCTGGCGCTGATGGCGGCGGGGCTCGCGGAGGGTCGCACCGAGGAGGGAGAGCGAGGAGGCGGGGAACCGGACGGAGACGGAGGGAGGAGGCCGAGCAGCGAGCAGCGACACACCGGCCGCAGGAGCAGCGACACACCGGCCGCAGGAGCAGCGAGGCCCGCAGCCCGACGGACGGACGGACGGTACTGTCTGTGTTTATTAGCTACCGGAGGATTCTGCCGTTAGCGGCAGCTGGAGGCTCCGACTCTGAATATACACACTTGGAATACATATACACACAGTACTGCATTCAGTGAGAGCATACAGAGTATTTTATTCTAAAATGATGCCATAATGTGTGTATATGTATATAAATACACATGTAGACAGTGTTTTGGCCTGTGTGTTGTTATCAGCAGGGGGGGGGGGGCTCACCGAGGGCCGGTGGTGTTACAGCTCTACATCCAATAGTTTCTGTGGCAGAACATCACAGGTTCTTTCATTCATCACTGAGTGAAAACTAGTTTAAACAGTCGCATGTTGCTGAGTCTGATTTCAGGCTGAATCAACATCTGCTGCACAGACAAATCCCCAAAAACTCACTGTTGCTGTCTGCGACACGTTATTGAGATTTTATAAACGAATGCAGTACTGTAAATACTGCAAAATCACAAGGTCCCATATGAGTATTGGAAAGTGGTTCTTTAATAGTTCTTCGGCTCGTTCTAAGTAAAAATGCTAAACTGTTGAGATATAATATATAATATATAATATATATATATATTTGTGTGTCTCTTCACCAGAGCTTTGACATGCAGCAGAGTGTGTGTGTGTACTCCTGTACATCTATCCTTATGAGGACCAATTTCAGGTATCCAAAGGAGTCTTGAGGGTGGAGACTTTGGTTAGTGGAGGTGATAAGGACTTTCTCTGGAGAGGATCAGGATCAAACACAATGTGAACCTTTGCTGTCAGGTCAGGTCAGTGATGGTCCTCAGAAGGATAGAGGTGTGTGTGTGTGTGTGTGGACAGAGGCAGCATTGTGTCAGAGATGAATATCAAACAGGCCTGTAGTGGTGGATGTGATCTTCTATCAATAAACTATTGTCTTTTCTCTGTCTCCAGTTCAGGACCTCCCACTGGCCTTCATCCTGTCTCGTTCCACCAGCTGGTACTACTACTACAGCTGCAGTACTCATAGTATTTAGTTGCAGTAGTCAGAACTATTACCTGTGTACCCGTGTCAGCGAGGCAGCAGGTGACCTCTGAAGCTTCCAAGTCACTTTGAACAGTGTTTTGGTGCTAGCGGACTGTAGCTTGTTAGCTTGGGTGTTTCAGGGGCTTCTAGGGCCACGATGCTAGCAGGCTAGCAGCCGTCAAATCCTCTGCAGCACAAACCAAACAAGCATTTCACCTGCTCTGAAAATGTAGATTAGCTTCATTTTTGAAGCCACTTGCAGTTAGCAGTTAGCAGCTAACACGGCAATTTGATCCAAACCAAACGCCCTATTGAAATTCAGGAAGAAGAGAAAACACCTAAAAATGTAGTTGGACTCTGACAAAAGGGTTACGTGATTGGCAGCTAACGGCTTGTTAGCTGCTAGCGCCTAGCGGGTAGCGGTGGCGCGGGTCTAGGCCCGGCCAGAGCAGGGGTGCGATGGAGTACCACTCCGGTGGCAGCCTGCCCCTGCTGGGGAGACCGCGGTACTGCCCCGGGGCCAACGCTAACGGAGGATACCTTTGTGAGACAGGACACTGCTGCGGAGAGACCGGCTGCTGCACCTACTACTACGAACTGTGGTGTAAGTTGGTTTGTAGTACTGTGGTTTCCTGTTGGCAAAGACTTTCATCTGGGACTCTTGTTTGGTGCCACAATATGCAAAATGCCCTGGACCTTCAGATGTTTCTCGAGCGATATTTGGAGTTGTGGCGGTTCTGTTGGGTTAATGCTGTAATGTTGTGTTCAGGGTTCTGGCTGCTGTGGACCGTCCTCATCCTGTTCAGCTGCTGCTGTGCGTACCGACACCGTCGAGCCAAACTGAGAGTCCAGCAGCAGCAGAGACAGAGAGAGATCAGCCTGCTGGCCTACCATGGAGCCAACTCCTACCCCTCCTCCATGCTGGACCTCAGTAAGACACCTGTCTGTCTGTCTGTCTGTCTGTGAACTGCCTTTATATTCAACCCTCAACATCAACACAATGAAACCAGTTCTTGTGCGTGTGATTGACAGCTGTCAAGTGACGTGATTTTTTTAATCCGTTGCTGTGACGACGATGTGGATCTTGCCTTAAAGGGGAATTCTGCCGAGTATTGATATTGAATAGTTATCATTTTGCTGAAGATGACTTACAACTGTTGCTATTTAAATTTTTTCAACTCATTATTTATATTTAAAACAAAATAAAATCTCATATTCAGCCTTCCTGAGATAGATTTTCCTTGTTGACGGATTAATCGTCCACTGTTCTGTCAGCCAGTGGAAACATACAGCTCAGCCTTAAATTCCCAGAAATATTTAAATCGTCTGGGAAAATATTAAAAGGACAATAAATCATTATTCATCTTTATCCACTAATTTCCTGTCACCTCCCTACAGACTAGTCAAAATGACTCAAAAATACTTTAAAGCTGTTCTACCAGATTTTTTGAAAAAGAAAGGAAACAGGTCGGACAAACCCACGTCCTATCAGACGGAGTGTGCTGACCCCTTTACAGACGAGCTGGTGAAGCTAGCGGAGCATTTAGTAGCTAACGGATCAGGAGTTGCAGCTAGCAGCTACTTTGCTATAACCTCGCTCCCCTCTCCTGTTTTTAGGTTTCCTGGCGTCCCTGAAGCTGCCGTCCTATGAGGAGGTGGCAGCTCAACCCTCCACCCCTCCTCCGCCCTACAGCTCAGTGTTCACTAGCCCACGTTACCCGCAGCCCCCCCGCACAGCCGACCCCCACCTGCTCACGCAGCACGACCCACTGCTGCACCGGCCGCTCAGTGACGGGCCCTCCTCCCTCAGCTCGGACAACAGGTACCCATGCAGCTACTGGGAGTAATGCTATGCAGCTACTAGTAACACAACAGGGATAGAAGAAGTAATACTGGAAATTCTGGAAAGAACGATAGGAATTACTTCATTACTGGGAATACTGATAACAATAATACTGGGAGTACAAGTATCAATAACAACCTTTCCTCTAATATCAAGTAATACAGTTGGTTGTACTACAGGTGACACAATCACTGCAATCCTGCACTGATACTACTGGTAAATGAAAAGAGGTCCTGGCACTCGAAGCTACTCCTACTGCATTTTTCAATACGACAATTACCACTACTACTGCTAATACTGGCAGTAATACTAAGACTAAGTGCTTCTGCTACTACTATTAATACTGGTGAGACTACTGGTACTACCATTGGGACTACAACTATTGTCACGACTACTGCTGCTACCATTTTATGAGTACTGTGAGACCAGCTGAACATTTGTTACATAATAATATTACATATTGTTTTGGTTGTAGAATGTGATGCACTACAAGCTGCATGTTATCATACATTTAGATGAATAATTCAATTCAATTCAATTTTATTTATATAGCGCTATATCATAACAAAGTTAATAACAATTGTGTATCTTTCCTGAAGCTCCAGTTGTTCCTGTGACTCCTGCTGCCCCTCCTCTCCATGTAGCTCCTCCCTATCGGCACCGGTCACGTACGAGACTGACACAAGCCATGCCACCACGCCCAGTGAGGCCGCTCCCCTCACTCTTGATGTCGCCATGGAGACCATCGCTGCCGCGGCAACCTGTTTGGAGGTAAATGAGACACAATTTGCTTCAGAGAGGGTGGTTGCCGCAGTGGCCGTTGACATCGGTGATGAAGATGCTGCCAGTGCACAGGAACCTGTTGCCACGGACGTATCGGTTCCCAACCAGACTGTTACTGTGGCAGTTGTTACCAGGGCGGCTTCGCCTCACCCTCTACCCTCCCCCAGCTCTGAGGTGGCTCTTTCTGTTGCAACTACATCTCCCATAATGCAACAGCTCAAATATGCACCATGTACCGCAATAGTCAGCACTTGTAGCCCAAGTTCACTCCCTAGTCCAAGTTTTGTCGACACAAGACTCCCCTCCATTCAAATAATAAGCATTGAGGGTCCAGCTGAGTGCCCCGAAATTACCCCACCCCCGAAAGCCACCTCAACATCAGGCCCTTCTACCCCAACAGGTAGCACTTCTGACAGCCCTACAGCCTCCCAAACCCTTGATCTAACAAGAACTTTTGATACAGCAAATGTTCCTAGTAGCCCAACCTCAGTACCGTCCCCCGATATTGGAAGAACTTTGGCCCTGATAACAGGCTCATCTGGTCTCCCAACCCTGGACTCAAATTCTAGACTTGGGCCAATCCCGGCACCTTCCAACCTTACCCAAGCTCCAATCATACTACCCACAAGCCTTACCCAGACTCCAGCCCCAGTACTTTCAAACCATACCCAAGTAACAATCCCAGTACCTAAAAACCTTATTCAAATTCCAGCCCCAGAATCTTTAAACCTTACCCAAGCTTCAGTCCCAGTACCTACAAATTTTACCCAATCTCCAGAACCAGTACCCACGAAACTTACCTTGGTGCCAAACCTACAACCTAAAACCACCATGGTCCCAGACTGTGCCCCTAACCCCATTCTAACTACAAAACCTGCACAGTCAAACCTTACCTTAGCTACAGCTCCAGAACTCACTTCACCTACATTAGGCCATTGCCAGATTCCAGAACTGTCACCTGGATCAGGTCTAGCCCTGATTCCCCCCAGCCCGAGGTCAGGCTTGCCCCAACACCCAGGGGCTGTTACCGTTCTTGTATCTTATTTAGGTCCAGCAACAGTACCAGACAATTCAGGTCCTTCTCTGGTCCTGTCTCAATCTTCAGAGTTGGACCTTATCAGTCCATTACCTTCAAATGTCCAGACTGGTTTAAGTTCTGGTTCTGGATCATACTCCGTTGGTTCTAGGTCAGGGCCTCTGTCTGCTCCTGCCCCAGTGCTCACCTTCCCCACACCTGCATCCTCCTCTTCCTCCTGCCCAGCCATAACCATAGAGTCTGAATCTTATTTCACTCAGTCTCAGTCTCCCTCTGCAGCCCTCTCCCCATCCTCAACCCCATCCCTTCCTTCTCCTCCTTCTCTCCTCACCCCTGCAGCCCTGTCTTCTACCTCCATCCCTGCTCCAGCTTTACTCCTGGACCCCCTCACTGCTCTGCACCAGTCCAACAAAAGTGGATCTTCCTCTGGCCAAGCCTCCTCCCTCTCCCCCTCACCTCGTGCTACCCAGTCCCCTCCGAAACAGACTCTCTTCTCCCCCTGTGTGGATGTCTTTGAACCAGGACCTCCCAGCTGGGAGGACGGAGAAGAGGAGCAGGAGGAGGAGGACAATGATGATGATGAAGATGAGGACATGGGAGCCGATGAGAGCCAGTATAGACACCGGCGACTTACCGGTGACTCTGGGATCGAGGTGTGCAGGTGTAGGGTGGAGGAGGAGGAAGAGGAGGAGGGAGAAAGGAAGGAGGATGGCAAGAGAGGGGGAGGAGGAGGAGGAGGAGGAGAAACGGATCTAAAAGGAGGTGATCTCCATGACAGTGTGGACTGCCCTGCTAGAGGTCAGATAACCACAGGGGAAGGACTAATACTGTGTAACTCCACCTCCACGCCAACGTCTGAGGACAGTGGCGAAGTTGTCATTGTCATGGAGACAGTGTGATTGGCAGACGTGGGTGTATCAAACCATTTGTCATACAGACAAGGGGTGAACAGGAAGTTAATGATGGCGACCACTCTTAAAACTGTTTTCTTGAGGTTGTTCTGTAACCAGGGAGGTTTGGAACGCTTGTGACTGTGTGCTCGTTCAGCATCTGTTAGTCAGATCAGCACCGGGGTTGGATGTTTGATAGGCAGACATTCAGCAGGGAGCATTAGGCTCAGTACAACATGGTTTTTGTCAGTTGGAATTGTAGTCGGCTGCGTTCTGAGGTTTTCTGCATGGTGTGTTTCAGTAAGAGGAGAGGCATTTACTCAGACTGAGTCCAGGGTTGCTACCGAACGACAGATCGGTTGTCAGCCATTTGTAAAATGTCAAGAAAGACTGGCACACCTGTTACCAACAGAGGTATTACAGTTTACAGAAAAATCATTTAGAAATCCACCATTACATAACATTGGAGGGGAATGTGTAAATGTCTACCGGTGGATAAGAGCGGAGCTCTAGCTGAAGCCGCTTGTTGTGATTTGTCTGTAGATCCATTCAGTAATGTTCTCAGTCAACAGTCTAACAAAGTATATTTATTTAGAGGTCAAGGTGACCCTGTCTTATCTTTAGTCCTAGTCTCCAAAATACTGCGTTGGCGTATATAGTCAGTTACCCCATGGACTCAAATCAGTCTTTCTAACCAAAACACATATCTGGAGGCCTGACAAACACGTTTAATACATTTCCCTCCTCAAGAGACAATGGCGATGTTATTTTAAAAAGGGGCACGCCACCAATTTCACACATACCCACTTCAAATATTTAAGCAAAACTCTTTGTTACAAACGGGTGTATTTAGCAGGCAGGACGAGTCTAATCAGTGCTTTCGGAGTTTGACCCAAAAGGGATGAAGTTTGCATTTAAAATTGCAAATGTTCCAGGTAATTAAATGCTAATTTAAAAGGTGTCATGCTACATGTCCATCCACCGTATTTGTAACCGTTACAAGACCAATTCTGCCGTCAAACACCTCAGTGGTCCAATGACGTTTACACTCGCAAGTCGAAAACACGGGAAGCTCTCTCTTCGCTGCCTTACGTCCCACATGAGACATATTATGCCCCTGACAGAAATGACTTTTCTTTCTTACGTCTGTCTGCCACCAACAAGAAAAGGGAAGCTTTATATAGATGAACATGTAGCAGAAGACACCTCGCTTGTCTTGGCTGATGACGGAGGTTTGGGAACGTGCCGGGGACAAATTGGCTGTTTTGGAGATGAAAGAGTAGCGGATGTAGGAGGATGATTCACTGACTGACAGAGGGAAGACTGATTCATTCATTAGCGCCGAGGTTTTGATGAGGAAGTCTGTCAGGAGAGCGGAATGAGGTGGGACGTTTGTGAAATGGGAGAGAGCTTCTTAGATTCGATGTCTTCATGGCAACTTGATCCTGTATGGAAGGTTTCAGGGCTGGTGGATCGGTCGGGTTTCTGTGCGTCAGCCTGTCGGCAGAGAAGCTTTTGCATAAATAGGAATAAACAATGGGCACTTTTAGACAGAAACAAAGCACCAAACAGAACACGTCATCCTTCCCGTCGCTGTCTCTTTCTGCGAGTTTGAGGTCAGATCCAACAATACGTCGACTTTGTGCATCTCTCCATTCATGGACACCTGGCCTGTTTTTTTTTTATCATTCACAAACCTCAATTCTACCAATTAATGAATGTAACATTTGAGGGATTCAATTTATATCATCCTGCAAGACTGAAGCTATTTCGGGGCCTTAAAGTGACAGTAACCCCAGTCCTGTTAAAGAATAGTTGTAATAAGCTGCCGGATCGATCGACGCGTCGATGCTGATATTTTGTTTATTTTGTCAATGACAGTTAGTAACATTTGTGTAGTAGATGCTGCTGTATTTCAAATCACCTTAGAAACAGAATTTAGTAAAGAGCAATATTTTTCATCAGCAAGAGTCTGTGTGTAGATACCCCCCCCCAACCCCAAAATACAGCACAACGTCTTCAGAAAGCATTGACAGCAAAGAAATGCATGAAAGCATCCAGTTTAGGTGACTGTCATGTCTGTATTTCGACAGAAATATTACACGTTCCATGCTGGTTTGGGCAATTTCTAGGCACCTTTGGAAGGTGAAAATCTTTCTGGACAAACTACATCTGTTCCAGGGTTTGTTGTCAGCATCGCAGCAGTGATTGCCAGGGCTGGTGCCGTCTTTACGAGTCATTTCCAACACACGTCACGGAGGTATGCCATCACACATTTGTAATACTTTGTTGTGTCGTTGTAGAAAACATCAAGTCACAGATGTTTTGTTGTACTTTTATATGAAAATCTTTTTATTAATTCCATCACGTTGTTGAGGCAGAATTCTCTCTCATATCACTGGGACTAAGAATCAAACAAGAAGATGTTTGGAGGATAAAAGTGGGATGTCTCCGACACCTGCGCCCACAAAGTTGTGGCTTTTTTTCCTGCAGCTGTTAATGTAAGCTGCATTAAAAACTTTCACAAATGTGTGTTTGCTACAAACCAGAAGTGGGAGTGTGTTTGAAAAGACACCAGAGAGTGACGTCTGACCTTTAGCCAACGAGATAAAGGCCGCGCAGTGACGTCGTCAGACTGTGCCGACTGATGACTGCTTGAACCAGAACTCTTCAAAGTGGGAATATTCAGATGTCGTGTCTTTGGAAGTAAAGACACGGGAACTTGAGGCAATATAATCTTGGAGGTTTCCTGGTCAGCCGACGATCGTCTCAATCACAGATATCATTAACTCAACCTTCTCCGATGGAAAGACCTCGAGTCTGGTTGACTGATCCTTAAACCCTGTGTCCATGCTGCATTACAATGTGGACTTCATGTACTTCGCTACTCATTTGTTGCAAAGGATGATGGGTATAACTTTGCTGGCAGATGTACCCAAGATGGACTCGACCGCAGTGACAGCAACAGACTGGACAGCTTCTATGTCAAACTCTGACTGACAGTCTTCGTAGTCAGTTTGGAAACCAACGTGCACAAGATTGGAGTACATGGATGGATAAATCTGGTCCAGTCTTTTGTTTTTTAAACATTTGTGGCTAAATTCACAGATATAGGAATCTGGTTTGAATCACATGTGGATTTCGGAGAGAGCTCAAGCAGATTCTCAGACTGAAGTCGAAAACAACAACTTGTTCGACTGAATTGTATCCAGACCAAACTTCCGCCTGTGGCCTGATGCTCGAGAGTCTGAAAGACCTGAAGGACCTGAAGGACCTGATGGACCTGAAGGACCTGATGGACCTGAAGGACCTGAAGGACCTGATGGACCTGAAGGACCTGATGGACCTGATGGACCTGAAGGACCTGAAGGACCTGAAGGACCTGATGGACCTGAAGGACCTGAAGGAACGCCCGGCTGCTTTAGATATTGGCACATTAGTCTACTATGAGTAACCAATCCTCATTCAGAGTCCTGATCTGACCCTGAAATGTGAACCCAGTCAAAGTTTTAGACCGCTCTGGAGTTTGGCCTCATTAGATGTTTACCATGTTGGCTCTTTGATCAACTTTCACTTGTTTCATGAGGAGCAGCTTCACCTGTGGTGTTTGACAAAGTTATTTCATTTACTAAAACATCAGTATGTTCCTTCTATTGTAGGAGCCCCTCCCTCTGTCTAAAGAATGTTTTATCTCATTCTCTCTTCTCTCCTTCCTGTTTGCATGAGGTTTCTGTCGGAGGAGTCGAAGGAAGCGGAGAAGAGATTAGTCTTTCAAATCCCTTAATATTACGATGATAACGATGCTAATTATTAGTATAACTCAATTAATAGTGAGTGTGTATGTGTGGGTGTATGTGTGTGACCTAACTAAACCAGCCTGTTCTAAACTGTGTGAAGATATACTGAATAAAACCGTCAAATCCACCACCTGCCTGTGTCCGTTCATCCACCTGGTACTGAAAACAAAGCACCACCACCAGACTGGCAATCTATCATTATTTATTGATTATGAATTAGTAAATCCACCGTTATCGAAATGACCTTAAATGACCTTAAGCAAAGACTTGTGCTAAGCAACAGAAATCAGCGTAATGGTTCACGATTGTTGTGACAGACCGAGGATTTTAATGTTTTCTAATGTAAACTTTTAGCTTTAAGTTTCTTTCTCCTGTCATTCAGCTCGACTATAAACCCCTCCCCCTTTCACTTCGCCCCGCCCTCCCACCCCACCCTCGGAGTGACAACGACCTCATAAGGTAACGGTTGCAGGACCACACCCAGCCGCCCCTGCAGGTTGGGTGGGGGAGCCCCGTCCGGCAGCACGAAGCTCATTCGCTGGAGCAGAGAGGCCAGGAAGAGAAAGAGCTCCAGCCTGGCCAGCGACTCCCCAACGCAGACTCGAGGTCCCGCCCCGAACGGCAGGAAGCAGGAGGGCGTGACCCGCTGGCCCTGGTCATCAAGGAAACGATCTGGAGCGGCGGGAAAACAGGGAGGTGGTGCGTTCAGGTGTTTCTGACGAGGTGGTTGTGTGTGTGTGTGTTTTACCTGGGTTGAACAGGTCAGGTTGGTCCCAGTGTTCAGGGTCGTGGTGAATCGACCACATGTTGACCAAAACACGAGTCCCACATCGGACAGAGTGACCACCAATACTACAGAGAGAGAGAGAGATTGTTTTCATTATTGACTCATCTGTTACTTCCTGGATTCCTGGATTTGTCACCGTTGGTCGTACCTGCTGTCAGTCATGGCGGTGTGGGGGATCAGCACGGGGCTGACCGGTCGGATCCTCATGCCCTCGTTGATGACACAGTCCAGGTACGGCAGCCGGCTGCGGTCCGACGCACACGGCGTTCGTTCGCTGCCGACGTGCTCGTCCAGCTCCTTCTGCACGCGCTCCTGGACCTGGGGGGGGGGGGGGGGGCGATACAGGATCCGTATCTAAATTTTGAGATCAAGTATTAGACATGATAATTAATTTTTTAATTATGATTGCGATCAACAATTTAAATGG